>DWMZ01006532.1:0-10274 GCA_018249855.1 Eueides tales michaeli | reverse complement strand
TATATATATATATATATATATATATATATATATATATATATATATATATATATATATATATATATATATATATATATATATATATATATATATATATATATATATATATATATATATATTTATATTTTAATTTAAATATTTATTTAATATAGTCGTCTAGTAACGATTTAAACTCTAGTCACTCTAGTAACGTCACTCTAGTAACGATTTAAATCATAATGGAGCCTCAACACGCAATGCCTCCAAAAATTAAAAGTTGAGTCACATCTAGGTTCCCAGGTTCCCTCTGCAAGATACAGTGTAAAGATAAAAATAAATACACAGAATAGCTATCAAGATAGCTTAGTATTGTAGCAAAATTTAAAGGAACTTAACGCCGCGCTAACTTCTCGATATAGTGTCCTAATAACCAATTTATAACACAGCATATTAAATATACCAATCTACAAGGTGTATAGACGTCGAATACGACGGTAATGAGTAATAAGCGATCGCGTGTAACAGGCATCTCAGCGTGAAACTTTAATAAGGATGTTACAAATTATTGAATGTGAACTTAAGTGCTTCTTAACTTAGCTGCAGTGTTGAGCTTTTAAAAGCTACGTTATTTTATATTGTTTTTTTTTAAATTTGTTTGGTTTGCTTCACGCTGTATCCCGCATATTTCTTCTTGTAATTATTCGTGACATTATGTACCAATAGGCAGAGGTCAACGCTGCACTATGTCTAACGTTTAGTCATCAGTACTGAGGCTTTTGTAATTTTTTGTCTACAGAGGGAACCTGGGAACCTACTGTAAAGACATTATTCCCGCTATAATAATTTCATTTCCTTTTCCGTCAAAGATGAGTTGAGGCGATTGAGTGTTGAGTGTCGGAAATCAACGCAGCGATTGCCTCGTTAACATAACGAGGAAAAGAAAATATTAAATACTTAACATCCTGGAAAAGGAATCGAACCCACAACGTCAAAATTTACTCAAAACACATTATATAAGTGAAAAACAAAATTAATTACGCTCCCGACAGTTTTATTACACGAACGGAAGAAAATAGTAATATTGTATAGATGTATATTGAAGTATATATAAGGCGTGTAACAAGTGCGGGACCCCCGCGGCGATGTGAGGGTATTATTTCAGATGCTTAGCGGGAGGTGTTCTGTGATGAGGGTTGGAAACTTTTAGTAAATATATTAGATACTTATGTATTTTGTATGAAGTAATTTTGTGTGAAAAAACACTGAATTCTTTAACATTATTTTGATTGTAAACGGTTGAAAATCGAATGACACTTAGAGGTATATTTTATTCAAAATTCAACTAGAAGAGCAGGCAGAGGGAATTTGGCAATAAAGTTTTTAGTATACTTGCAGAATTACATTGTATCCTAAATTTAAAAACGTAAAAAAATTTGGACGAAGCAGGATTTGAACCTGTGCCTCTTGAAAACCGTTCAAGCGTTCTGACCACTAAGCCATCCGTCCTCACCAAGCTCCGTCGAAATTTTTATACGCTTGTTGCAACTTATTTATGTTGCTAGCATCTCTGTAGGGAGATTTTAACAAATTTCCGCTACCCAAAGATAATTAGAATTATCATTTGGCAAGAGAGAATGCTATTAACGTCCAATTTTTTTTTATACGTTTTTAAATTTAGTATTTTTCTTTCCTAAGTGTGGAATAACACTTTAAAATGAGTAAAAATACATTGTATCCTTCACGATGTATTTCGCCCCAATTTTTGCGATGTGTTGTATGGCAGAACTTAACGCCGTGATCTGTTACTTTACCTTTGAGTGGATATATGAAAATAATTTATTCTCCCAACTAGGATAGGTATAAGCAACCGTCGTGATTCTAGTCAGGGCTGAGCTCCACAATGACCTCTATGTGGGTAAGAAAATAATATTAAAAAACACACTAACATCTTTTTTTTGTTAAAAACACACAAATTTCGTTGAATCTCCAAAATTAAAATGCGGGTCATATTATACTTTGCATAGTTTGAAAAAAAACTATGCTCAAAGAAAACGCTTTTATGAAAAATTTAACATTTTTAAATATCACACCCACCCGTAGCGTGCGACGCGACGTACGCGTACGTGATATACACAAATTGGACTTATCGGCGTCGCTGGTGTTCTGAAGGAGATCTGAGACATTTTGTTGTCATAGATAACCGCTGTCTGTGAAAATAGCGTTATCATGCACTATTTAAGACATTATTCGTTGAAACGCAGATCTCAACGCCGCTCTTTGTCTTGAAAGTAACGAAAATGTATCATTAAAATACGATATTTTCTCTGAGAGGTGGTTGAATTCACAACTATTACTTTTACAGTAAGACTTTGGTTTACGACGGAAATTATTCTGGCATAATTAATAAATAATCTGGCATATTCATTTAAATTATTTTTATATTAAGGTTTAAGCGTGCGACTGTTAACGCGATGTAATGTGGATTCGATCCTCACGTAAGGAATATTATATTAGAATAATATTTAACACTAGGGACTCGCCCGCGGCTTCGTCCGCTTGAATTACAATTATCTTTGCCTATAGATTACTGGAAAACCTATAAGAAGTTTGAGTATTCAAATTAAATCGAAAATTCTTAATAATATAATCCCCCCGGCCGGTACCACCGTTACCGCTATGTTCCTGCATTTTAAATTTGTAATATTAAAAAAAAAACACATTAAATTTAGATTATGTACGGAACCCTCACCACGCGAGTCGAACTCGCACTTGACTAGTTAATTTGTACTACAAACTCCATGATCCGTGATTCTAAATTCTATAAATTTTTATTACATTCTTTTATTTATACTATAAGTTTTCTCTACATTAAATTGCATTACTGTAGCTGGGAAGTGCCATATATGGTTTTAATTATGCGGCGAATTTCATACTAAACGCAGCTAAAAGATGCATACATTCTCGTCTCTTTTGTTTGCGTAAACTTATTTGAATGTTTGATTTTTTTTCTGTGGTCCTTTGAAGTTTTAAATATTTGATGTGACTTTCAGTTAGGCACTTCTAAGCGATATCGAGGTATTTAATACCTAGACGGACAAAAAAAAGATTTTTCCTGTTTTTTTTTACTATTTTTAAAGTGTTATTCTTATTTTTAAATTTAGTATTTTTCTTTCCTAAGTGTGGTGGAATAACACTTTAAAAATAGTAAAAAATATTTAATAAATAGCATTCTCTCTTGCCAAACGATAATTCTAACGAATTGTTTTTGGGTAGCGGAAATTTGTAAAAATCTCCTGACAGTGATGCTAACAACATAAATAAATTGTAACAAGCGTATAAAAATTTCGACGGAGCTCGGTGAGAACGAATGGCTTAGTGGTCAGAGCGCTTGGACGGTTTTCAAGAGGCACGGGTTGAAATCTTGCTTCGTTCAAATTTTTATACGTTATTAAATTTAGTGAGTTTTGTATATTACCTGTTTTTGAACAACAATATATAATTTTATACTTAAGTATTGAAAAGCTATCTTTATACACAAATTTTAAATACGATACCTTCAGACCTTAATCCGATATAAATTATATTAATGACAACAAAGACCCCCATTAAGAGATATTAACAGCAAATTACGTAAGCACTTGCAGGCCCAGAGTCCTTATTTAAAACAAGAAACCACAGGACAAATCCACATAAACGAATCCATTTGTGAGTGCAGACGAGCGACTGTAGAACTTTTTTTGTAAAAAAATGTTTATTTGTTTATAAGGACTTTTCTCCTAAAATTGTTATAAATTGTTGTTATTTTATTTTATCAGAGGCCTGTCGTGGCGCAGCGGCACAAGCATGTGACTGTAACCGACAGGTTCTGGGTTCGATACCCACTCGAGGAAACGAAATATTTAATATTTTCAATTTAAATATTTAAAGTCTCATTTCTTCGCTCTGGTAATAAGGGAAAGCGGGGCGTTGAGTTCCGCCACTCAAAACGCAATGCCTCAAATTCGGCGGAAAGTGGGAAACGGAAGTGGAACGGAGTGTCTTAACACTAGGTTCCCGGGTTCCCTCTGTACAAAATGAAGCGTGAAGCTAAAAAAAATATCATTACTCATTAATGTAGAAGTATGGTTTAAAACAAATTTTATGATATTTATGGCTAAGATAAAAGAAAACACAAAGTAATAAATATCAGTAAATAAAAATATTTATTTCCACAACCAAGGTATTTAGCATACAGTGAATGAATGACGTAACGCTCTTAATGGCTGTATTGGATAGGTATCTCTCAATATCCAGCGTGATGGGGGACATGCTGAATGGTGAGAGTGACTGGTCTGCAATGATCTCCTCCTGTGAATCTGTTACCAGATTTACCAACAGAGTCTAATCAGCTCATCTCCAATTACCCCTATGCTGTTTGTTGTATAAGTTATTATATTTATTGTTCACACCCCAAACCCGTTTCTTCCCTTCACTTCCTGTGCCTTAAGGTTGCCTGGAAGAGATCGCTGTTTTAGCGATAAGGTCGCCTCTTGTACTTTTCTTGTATCTTTTTCGTTGTTGTCTTCTTTATGGGTGTACAATAAAGAATATTATTATTATTATTACCCCTATCCTAGAGGAGCTACGGCAGGATGATTACAGTATCTTGTGTATCTTTTTCGTTTTGAATAGACAAAAGGTGGTGTTCAATTCTATTACTCAATGTCAATATCCACGTAATGTCTCGAACATTGAGCGATGCATAAGAAGTAGAATGCCAACTAGGTTCTATCTGTCTCCTTTGATATATGCTTGATCGTAATCGTAAAGATAGAAAAAAAAGAGAAAAAAAAAAAACTTTTGCATACAAATGTCTCAAGTCTACACTGACACAGCAGCAAACGCGAGCAAATGAAGTCTGCGCTAATTACGCCCACTGAGCCCCAATAAGCAGTAATTTTACCACTAGTGTAAGTAAATATTTACTAACAATTATATTTTGGCTTGTTTGTTTATCGTTATACATCTGTTATTTGTATATTTCTTCTCAGCTTCACGCTGTATCCCGCACATGGCGTGGTAGGCAGAGGGAACTTGGGAACCTAGTGTTTAGACACTCCGTTCCACTTCAGCTCCTCACTCTCCGCAATATTTCTATATCTTGGGAACGTTAAATAGATTTCAATACAAACTCTATGTACAGTCTCTAAATGTAACTTATATAGAACAAAAAATAGGGCATTTACTAATTAATGTAATAGAACTAAAAATAAATATTTAATTTTTTTCTTTGTTAAAAATTTTCAGTTGAGCTGATTATTTGTTTGTTTGTCCGTATGTCTAATTGTCTGTGCGTTTGTGCATATCAGAAACGGCTTAACCCCTTTTCTATACAGTTTTCACTATTGTACATATTGTACTTTGGCAAGCTTTCCTTAACAATAGATTTGTCTTATTTTAATCAGTTCACAGGTGAAGAGGCTATACCATGAGGCTTGTCGTCGTAATAAAATATTTAAAATTTTCTTTCTTTCGTCCGAATTAGGCAAAGCACGGCGTTGAGCTCCGCCACTTTACACGTGGAAAGTGGGATGCGGAATATTTTAACACTACGCTCACACTACATTCTGCACTCTGACTACCCTGCTACACGCGGACTCTAACGTGAAGCTGAAGAATGAATAGATTTAAAAAAAGAAACCTAGCCATTTTCCTTACTTACTAAAAAGCATTAGTATCAGAAACAGCCGCTTACAAGAAATATTGCTCTCAGCGGTGATTACGAAAAAAATTAAGGTAATTTTACAGCTATAAATATAAATTTTGTCCTCGATTGTCGAATTTTTATTTAATTTATAGAATTCCGTACTCTAAAAGAATAACTGGAAACTTGTAAGATTACTATGTATGGAATCTGTCCGTCTGTTAGACAAATTATCTTGAGATCGCTTGGAAGTATCTGGCTGAAATTAATATCAAATATTCAGGTTTACGGTACCTTGGAGTATGGGAAAATCAAGTGTTTAAGTAAACCCGTCGATTGTAGATTCGATTCTTACTCGGGGAAATGAAATATTTACTATTTTCATTTATTTGCTCTGATAACGAGATAAAGCGCGGCCTTGAGTGCCACCTTTCTACATATGAAAAGGATACAACAAGCAATAAAAATGGTTCTAATGGGAAAGGAGTATCTTTAGGAGGTCGAAGGTTCCCAGGTTCCCAGGTTCCCTCTACCTGTCCTGCTATATATAGCGTAAAGCTGTAATTCAAATTCAAATATTTTATTCAAAATAAGAACTTACAGGCTTCATGTTTTGAGCGTCACTAATTTACCACCGGTTCACTAAAATTACTGCCACAAACCTGAGAAGAACCGGCACAAGAAACTATTATCCGGATATTTCTATTTTTTTTTAATCATTTACAGTTTGACATTTAAGTGATAAATAAAAAAGTCCACTACATCATTTCACTATTATCAGTACATAATACCTGACGGCATTACACTAAGGTACACTGTCTAACCAAACAATCATGATTGATATATTTAAACTGCAATGGCGAAGTCTACTATGTAAATGATATAATAACTACATGATAATAAATAAACATATTATGTAAGGAGGCCATTCGTGGTGGAGGGGGACGTAAACAACAGTTTGTGGGTTCGATCCTCACTCGAGGAACTAGTATCAACGCAAAATGGGCAGTTGATTCTGCCATGGTGGGGTAAAAATAGGAGTGGGGAACTTGGGAACATTTTGGAGTATTCCCAAAATGTTCCCAAGTTCCCCACTCCTATTTTTACCCCGCCATGTGCTGGATGCAGCATGAAGGTCACAAAAAAAAAGAAATTTATAAACATCTCAAGAGCGCTAGTACATTTGAACTTAAAATAACTATTCCTTTTCTATCTCATCTTTTTATTAAAACCGTAATTTGGGAGGTAGATAAAAAATATAAAAATAATGTTGGAACACTCCTTTCTCCAATGTTCATGACTACACTAAAGAAAATATATATATAAAAATTATTCACCTACTTTTAGATTGACAAATAACGTAACGTAACAGACTACACTTCAGCATTTATAAACTTCAAATTTGATATTTTATTTTTTTATGGACAACACTATGAGAGGCTTTTCTGAAATATCTATGAAGAACGAAATGAGCGAGAATTGCTTATTATAACTTTAAGATTTACAGTAAAACTAATATACAAATAAGGCTATGATTGTATGGCGTTCAGCTTAAGGTCATTATCCCAAATCGTGTACAACACTAGCCTGTGCACAACACTAGCAGGATATTATTGCTTATTGTTTGGCCCCATAATTGTGTCCATTTGAATAGGATTAACATGGATTTTGGTATAGACGCCACCTTGATTCGAAATGACCAGGCGGTGACAGAATAATTATTCCAGGGCTTATATAGATATCTGGGGACTTTGGCTTTCTGTTCTAATACCCTTTCCTTTGGAAGAATGCTATCTTATTTAATTATTACTGTTGCGACTTTGTGCTAGTTGCAGGTTCAAATCTTACAATAATTGCATAGATATAGGCAAAATCTATTGTATGTTTTTTAATTATCTACGCCACTTATATAATTTTTTTTTTGTTTTATATTGTAATCCTCACATAGCAAGTAGGTAGATGTCTAGTGTTGAAACACTCCTTTCCCATCAGGATACCTCTGTTCTCTTTTCACAAAGTTGTAGAGAAATTACGTGTTGAGTGTCAGATCTTAAAGCTGCGTCGTTTTTCATTATTACCAAAGCGAATAAATAAAAATATGAAATATTTCCTCCTCGAGTGAAAAACAAAACCATAACATATCGTGTCATACACTTGTGCACCATAGATCACCACCAGACTCCAATAAATCATACTTAAAATCCCAAAAATATTATATTATGGATTAATTTTCAATAGCAAAATTAGCAAAACTCGTAGAATTTAGCCAAAAACTTGCCGAACCACTGTAACAATAAACAGAGTACAAAGCACACTTCCGGAAACTCGAGACGTTCTCTGTAAGTATCTATAGAGCTTGAGAGTTACAAACTAGTTGAGAATTCTAAACGAAAAAACTACTGAAGGTCGGTTTTATTGGTAGAAGTTTAAATAAAAGTTTTGGAGAGCTTTATCGCCCTTAATTAATTGATCCTGTAGCCCCGGAGGGCTACTTTTTGGGTTTTTCTGTTATTACGTTCCTTGATTACTACATAGGCTATTGTGGCGCAGTGGGTGTAAGTCGCGACAGTAGGGGGTTTGATTGCCGTTCGAGGTAGTAAAATATTCAATATTCTATTTTTTTGCTTTAGCTCGCAAACTGTTTAGTCCCGGCAATCAAGATCTCGAAAATTCAGTGGAAAGTGTCTACCATCCTCCAGACTCCCTTATCAAAAACTAATATCTGTATTTTATTTGCTTAGTCAAGCTTTTTATTATGAGCTTTTCTACCAGCTTCACGCTATATCTCCTATACAAAAAGGTATAAGCAGAGGGAATTTAGTGTTAATTTATTTCGTTACACATCTCGACCAATGTTTGAGATTGAAAATATAAAAAAAAGTCCAATTGAAAGTTTGTTATTAATTTAAAGAAAAATATTTAATATAATTCTCTAAGAAATTGTCTTACTTTCGACAAAGCACTTACAAAAGACAGTTACTTGAGTTTTAACTGAAAGTTTATAAAAGAAAAGCTTATGTAACTAATAAAAACAAAGAGCAAAAGGCAAACAAATTTTCTCACTTCAATAAATTGACTTTTCCATTAAAAATAAGGTGTATATGATATCCTGCACTAATCAAGTGGCTTCAATGGTGGCAATCTTCTAAGTGTCTTAGCACTAGGGTCCTTTTACTTCCCTGTTACGCGAGAAAAAGCTTTAAAAAAAAACACAAGTCTTTATATACAATTATAATGACATTTACATACTTGAAGTTATAAAAAAACTCTCCAGCAATACTCCTTTGTTCTTCAACAATAAATATATCGATTTTCACAATAACGGCTCTAACGAGTCTACCATTGTTCGTCTTGTTTCCAGTTTTTTTGACTATTCATTAAAACGATACTATGTTTTCAAATATTTGTGTCTCACTGCCCTTTAGAGGGTCGGCAGTTGTGTAATTACGGGAGCGTTTCTTCGCAATAATTACTTTGTACCAGATCTACTTTAGTTTCTGGCACAACTAAGTGTGTTGTTACCTTTTGTTAAGTTTTTGTTGTTTTATTGCGTATATGTGTATTGAAATATATATCTTTTTTACCATACGCCTATATTCTGCAAATGGCAGACAGGCAGATGGAACCAGGAAACCTAGTGTTAAGACAATCCTTTTCCATTAAGACCCTTCAGTTTCCAATTATTTACTGAATTCTGGCATTTCACGCTTAGCCTTGTTACCAGAGCGAAGGCATGAATATATTAAATATTTAATTTTCTCGAGTGGGCATTGAACCAAGAACTTGTCGTGTTTAATAATATTGATCGCACGTTTGCGCCCCTGTGCCATGACAGGCCTGTATATGTGTACCTGTCACCACCAGACTCCGATAAATCGACACATTAAGCCTGTATATACTAAAAAATATAACTTTTATGTGTTAAAAATATTTGGAATTCCCCCTAATATTTCAATTATTTTTATTTTATACTATTGGTTAGATTTGGTCAATATTCCTCACGCGCACTGGTTTTGATGACGTGAAAGCTCCAAGTGGAGCTTTCTTCAATTGGTATTACTAATTTCGCTGTTACGTAACCGCGACAGGTTGTCTGTTCGATTCCCAATGGAAGGAAATTAAATACTTAGTTAACGAATGTATTCATTTCTTCACTCTGGTAACAAGGCATAGCATGGCGTGGAGCTCCGCCACATAAGTAACTTCTTTTTTACAGTATGCACTTTGAAACTAAAATTGTAAAAAAATAGCTATACGCTGTATTCCATATATAGCATGGTAGACATAAGAAACACAGCGCTAAAGCACTCCGTTTCTCACTCTCTGGCCAATTTTCAAAATATTATGTTTTGAGTGATGGTAACAAGAGTTAGGAAACGAAAATAATTTATCCCCCGAGCACGAATTGAACCCACAACCATACAGTTACGCGGAATGTTTCACTTTATTATTCTTTTTTATTTAAGATTCATTTCAAATAATTCACAAAATCAAAATCAAAATCAAAATATTCTTTATTCAATTAGGCCATTACAAGCACTTTTGAATCGTCAAGTTACATAGAAATGTCTGTAGTGTCAGTCCTACAGGAAGCTACCACCGGCTCGGAAGG
>DWMZ01006531.1:0-10274 GCA_018249855.1 Eueides tales michaeli | reverse complement strand
GCTTACTTTAACTGTATAGTTTATCTAAATATTTAATTGCGCGTGGGCAGCCAACACTGCCATCTTCCCTAACAATGAGTATTTATCGAGCTCGTGGATTAAAGGTGTGGACTGAGTTGTAGCGAGAAATAATAAAAAAATGTTCACTAAACTTTTACGCTGTACTTTCACTGGTTATTAGAGCAAGATTCGGTTTCGGTTTCAGCCAAGAATTCTAGTTTCGGCCATACTTTCAGTTTCAGCCTGAAAATAGCCGTAACGAACGCGCTGAAACTCGAGTATTTGTCAATTATCGTGCTCACCCACCACGCCCGAATGTAACATGAGAGAATTTAGATATTATATTAATGATTTATGAAAAATCATTATTCCATTTAGATATTATATTAGAAATTCTACTATAATACCTGAGACTGAATTAATCTAATTATTGTGATCATGAAAATATTATTATTATAATTAAACGAAAATGATAAACAAAATCTTTCATATTTTCCAATTATTATTTGGTTTTATTTTCTAATTTTTTGGAAATCTGTTTTAATTTGCAATAAACTAAAATATGAATATAAAATGAATATCCGGAATTTTATAAATCATGTACAATTTTATTGACATAGCTATGTTCATTATGACAAGACTCAGAATGCTTGAACTGTCTCTTTTAATTAACTCTTTTTAATTATATGTATGTAATCTAAATAGAATATTCAAATAAATATCCAAAACTATTTAAATACAGTAAATTTCATTATGTAATAGAAATTTTAAATATTTTTACTATTTTTAAAGTGTTATTCCACACTTAGGAAAGAAAAATACTAAATTTAAAAACGTATAAAAATTTTGACGAAGCAGGATTTGAACCTGCACGGTTTTCAAAAGGCACAGGTTCAAATCCTGCTTCGTCCAAAGTTTCATACGTTTTTTCGGTCAAATGATAAAAATATTTGCTCTACTAGGTATCGAACCCACTACCGTCGCGCTTATTTTCGCACGTTAGTGCCCCTATGCCTAAGCCCCGGACGGCCTCACTAAAATTGAAACTAAAATTTCGATTTTTTTTAGTATATATAAAATTTCTAAATAAAATCGCTGCTATTAGTTACCCAACTTTAACCTAATCAGTGCAAACAAGGCCTTAACTGCAAACAAATCGGTACAAACATTTAATAAGGTATTTATTTCATCAGCACACAATGACTGTGCCATTATTATTATATATAACGCAATTTTTAGCTTCACGCTGTATCCCGCACGAGGCAGGATAGGCAGAGGGAACCCTGGAACCTAGTGTTAAGACACTCCGTTCCACTTCCGTTCCCCACTTTCCGCCGAATTTGAGGCATTGCGTGTTGAGTGGCGGAACTCAACGCCGCGCTTTGCCTTATTACCAGAGCAAAGAAATGAAACATTAAATATTTAAATTGAAAATATTAAATATTTCAATTGCTTCGCTGCGCCACGACAGGCCTTTGGTTTTTGTTGACTTGCTTGATTTTTTCATTGCTCCAAAGGATTGTGTAGGCCTAAATCTCATACATTAATTTCAGCTTGATACTTTTTTGCAAGACATTATGAGATAAGTAGTCTTTATAGAGAACTTAAGACTTTTATAGGATGGGAGTCCTAAGGGTTCGGATTTTTCCTTCTGAGACACGTAACTCTAAAATATTAAATTAACGAATTAAAATTTAATAAAATTAATATACAGTAGCTATTTAAATCAATATTGCAGATACCATCTTGAACAAGTTAATAGACAATTTATGGCTATTAGAATTTCATAATCAATTTCAGTACTGGCAATTCAACAATTTAAATTTCGACACCAAAATATTCTAGAATAATTTAATGAAGTTATAATCTATAATTAAATTGTTGACGAAAATAATTGATATCTGGCAGTCGTTGAAGCTGTCATGGCGCTGCGACACAGCGTCTGGCTGTGAATGCGATGGTGTGGATTCTATTCCCAGTCTCAGTTAACAGTGATTTTTTCGAATTGGCATTGCGTATTGAGTGGTGTAAGTTAATGCCGCGCTTTGTCTCCTTAATAGACAGCGAAGAAATATTAAATATATCATATCCCTGAGTGGAAATACTGACATTATCGTTTTTAACGTCGTTATACCCTTGAAAAACATGTTTGAAATTTGAATAGTCGGTTTTTTTTAGCTTCACGCTGTATCCTACACAAGGCATGGTAAGCAGAGGGAACCCGGGAACCTAGTGTGTATAATTGGTGACTTTTGAGGTTCACACAGTTTCCCCCACATAGCCATGCAAAGCAACAACATGAGAAAAGAAATTTTTGAAATCTAGTGTTAAGACTAGACAGAAAGACAGAACTCAACACCGCACTTTAGTAGTTTATTTAATTATTTTTTTTAATACAAAAATTCTCTTTTATATATAACCAACTTACAACTTTATTGTATATACGTAAAGATTTTTTTTTTTAATTTTAAATTGATTTAAAAAATAATTGTTAATCAGAATATTCTAATAAGATTGTAAAATTATAATATTATTATCTTAATTACCTGTAGCTTGGTTTTGATGCTAATTGGATCTACTATATGTTTACTAGTTGTTAGGCAACTTTATGGAGTAACTTAAAATTTATATTCAAAGTACAAGGGATTAGTGAGGCCATGGCGCACGAGGATCTCTTACCAAGGAAAAGAAATATCTATTTTTTTTATTTTTTCTCTCAATAAGTTAAAACGTGGCGTTGAATTTTGTTAATCAACATGCAATGCCTCAAATTCGGCTTAAAGTGGGGAACGAAACGGAGTGCGACAAAACTCAGTTCCCAAGTTTTCGCAGCTACCCCCATATTCGGAATAGAAAAAAAATTATGTGCTTGGTTAACATATTGAAGTGTAATAATTTCAATACGCTTAATATATCTTATGTACCTATATTAAAACATTTATTTAAAAATATATACTGCCCCAAGCAGAATTGAACTAATAACCATTGCGCATCAAACACTTTTCAACTGCGCCATAAGAGCCTTTAAATATTGAATACGAGTAAATGAAAAATGGACACGGATTAATTAGTTTTTATCGAATATCCAGCATCCATGAAGCGATATGATAAAATTTTCATGTCATCGAAGCATAAATTGCTTTTGCCCGATTTTATTATATTATAATTTTAATAAAATTATATGAAAATGTGGAACGGAGTGTCTTAACACTAGGTTCCCGGGTTCCCTCTGCCTACCCTGCCTTGTGCGGGATACAGCGTGAAGCTAAAAAAAAAAGAAAAAAAAAATTAAATTATATTAAATTAAAATGATTTATACTGTTGGATACGTTTTAGTTGACTTTTGTACTGCAGTTTTAATTTTTCTATAATATATCAAATAAAATAATTAAAACCTAAAAGCTTCTGATATATAAATTTTCAAAATAAAACATATAAAAAAAAGCTTGATTCATAAATAAAAATAAGCACGATCTTTTTGAATGAAAAAACCTTTGCGTTTCTTTTCAGGACGTATTATACATTGAGCCAAGGTGGATTGTAACAAACAATTATTTGTAATCCGCCATCTTCTTACAGCGGCCATTTTGGATTAACAACAATATTGATTGTATGTAAATTCTTTGTCATCAGAACTGATGGCGATCCAAATTTCAGACCAATAAGAGGAAATGGTTCAAATTGAAACCACTGACATGGCCAAGTGAAATAAAATGTTATAAGAATCGAAAATGTTGTTTATATGAAGGTACAGTAGTAAATTATTAAATTTATTATATCAATATATTTTTTATAGCTTCACGCTGTATCCCGCACAAGGCAGGGTAGGCAGAAGGAACCAGGGAACAATGTATTAAGACACTCCGTTCCACTTACGTTCCCCACTTTCCGTTGAATTTGAGGCATTGCATGTTGAGTGGCGGAACTCAACGCCGCACTTTGCCTTATTACCAGAGCGAAGAAATGAAACATAAAATATTAAAATTATAAGAATTATAAGAAAATGTTTATATGAAGGTACAGTCGTAAATTATTACATTTATCATATTATTGTATTTTTTTTAGCTTCTCTCTGTATCCTGAACGTGACCACGTAGCTATGAGTAACATGGGAACCTATTGTTAAGCCCACCCCATTCTTTTTCCTAATTTACCGAATTTGAAGCATTGCGTGTTGAATGCCTTGTTACCAAAACGAAAAAAAATATTTTTTATTAATTTACGTTTCTAGACCTAAAATCGAATCCACAACTTGTCGCGTTTACAGACGCACTCTTGAGTCCCTACGCCACTACAGGCCTAAAAATAATATTACACAATAATTATGCACAAAACTATATCATCCATTAAGACTTTTAAAAATATTTTTGATTATTGTGTAATTTTTTTAAAAGCGATTTGGGGTTATCGAGCGAAGCGAAAATAAATTTAAGCGAGATAAAATGTTAACTAATACCGTTATTAGTACTGATAAAAGTAAAAAAGACATTAAGTTAATCGCTTAATCAAAAATCAAAACATTTGAATGCAAAGTGAACAATTTCCTTCCGGCTGCTAATCCCAGGCTTAATTTGATTGTAATTGTTATTTTATATACGATTAGTTTGTTTAGACTGAGCGTAGACAGGTAACGAGTTTGGTTCCTGACTGATGTATTTTGCTTAATAACATACTTTATATTTATTTTTAGCTAATTCATAGCAGAGTACGCGTAGGGAACCTGTCAGGTTTTCCACCGCTTGCGCCTAGTGTTAGGACACTCCGTTAACATTACCACAAATTCATTTCGCTAAATTGAGTCAATGCGTGGCGGCGGTTTCAGTGGTGGTACTTAACGCCGCGCTTTGCCTGTGTATAAGACCTATTGGCTTCATGTACTGTGTTCATTATATAAGCTCTAGGTAAAAATATTTTTTTATAGTTGACTTCCAATAATTGACAATAAAGTAAAAGATAAACAGGAAGTAGAACTAGAGTTCTGCTTCCTGTTGATCGCCGCAAATTTGTCTTGTAACCAGAACGAGAAAATGAAAATAATATGTTACCCTAATATGTTCCCTGAGTGGGAAGCGATCTTCAACCTACTTTAACGTCGACGTCCCTACCGCTGCGCCACTACGACCTCTATTATATATATATTTAGGAAATTTATTACAGGAGGCATATTTTAGTGTAATATTTCAAAAAACTCTGATTGTCAGTTTGCCTGTCCGTTTGTTCACGCTTATATCGAAAATGCCTATACAAAAAGAAATACAGTTTTCACTATTGTATTTTGGCAAGCTATTCAACATTTAGCCTTTGTTTTATTTAAATAGATTCATATAAAAAAAAAATCCAATAAATAAAGAACAATTTTAATGAATCCCTAAAAATTTAGTTTTTTATGTATGGATAGTGCTTTCATAACTATAATGTTATTAAGATAGTAAATTGTTAAAGTTAGTAAATAAATCACTGTAATTCTAACAAGCAAGGCCTCGAGCGGGTCGCTAGTATTCAATATAATAAGCAAAATTTTATATAATAGACATAGAGTATTAAGTGTTCAGACATTCTGTTTTTTTTATATTTTCTTGTTCATTTTAGCATGGTGGGTGACGAAATTAAATGTTAGGCGGTTAAACACCGAAGTATTGACTATTGATTTAAACAGGATTTTGATCTCATAATTATCGCAGAACTTTCGATGTTCCTTACTACTTAACCAGAATAACTCACAGTAAATATACTTTTCTAACATAACTGATATATTAAATATTAGTGCGGTTCCCTAGGAATTTTCTTCTACGTGCCACAATTCTGTGGAAAGACCTACCAGCGGCAGTATTTCCAGGTCGATACGACATGGGTACCTTCGACTTCTATTTAGTGTATATTCGACAACCTATATATTTTTTTTTACAAATAGTTTCAATTTTTAAAGAAACATATGCGTCAAAGGTTTTTTAACAATTTTCAGTATTTCACACATTAAATGGTACAATATCACGTAGTATAAGCCGTTCTATAACAGAATTCCTCTATGAAAAAACAATGAAATTCCAAACCATACAATTGTAACTCGATATACGAGTAAAATCTACTACAAATACACATAGATCAACATGTCGTATGTTTTTTTATTTTGTAATTTCTCTATTCTTTATTAATTTCACGCGATAGTACGCAGGTAAGCAGAGGGAACCTAAAGTTCCAACGCTCTGTTACCAACCTTATTTACCCCCGTCAAGTATTCAAGACATTGAGTGGCGTAACTCGACGTGCGATATCTCGTAACGCCGCGCTTTATCCTTTTTTTTTATTAAAAAAATACTAATATTGCATTTACAATGAGACGCTGAACCGCTGCCTTACGATATTCTTAATACAAAGTGATACGTTATGTTTTTTTATACTTATTTGAACGTAACGGAATTCGCAGTTTCCAGGAGACACGTGTTCAAACACCTCCTACGATCAAATTTTTATTTCCTAAGTATAGAATGTTAAAATGTTAAAAATATTTTTTATATTATATTTTTATATGTGCCAGTATTCGTTTCTTTAATTTTACGTCACAGGCTTTAATCAGCCGTGCCTTTTTGTATCGTACGGTTGTTTAATTAAGTGGTTGGTTGGGTGCAGCGACGTCAGTCTCTTAGTAAAATAACAGTTATCAATTAATAATTTGTGTTACTACCAAAAATATTATATATAAGATGCGCTGGTCGGAAATACGATTAAAATATTGTATTATTGATTTTTCTCAGTAATTAAATTATAACTTCTGTATGAGAAGTAAATTAATTCTCAAATCGTAATTACCACCTTCCTCCCCATATGTAAAAGAAATAAGAGATCAAATTTCAGTTATTTATTTATATCTTTGAGATTTTGGTTTATACCGAAGTTCATTTATGAACTTTTTATGTTAATTTAACACAATTATTTTCTAGGTGACGTATATGTCACAGTCACAACTATACTATTTAGCTTTTAATAAATGATATCTACTTTACGAAAGTTTGTGGGTATGATTTTCAGGGAATCAAATGTATTTTATTTCGTAGTTTAGACAAAAAGGCACGGCGCGGCGTTTAGGTCCCCCATTTTCCGAAAATGTCAAAGAATGGAGAGCCTTAATACTAGGTTTTCTCTATCAACCCTACTATATACGGGATAAGCGTGAAGCTGCAAAAAGTAAAGTAAATAAAACTTATAATATATAGATCCAGACTTATGCATATATTGAGTTTTATATATCACTGTTTTATTTACTGATTTTAACAGATTCTTGTTCTAATTACATTATCACTTTTAAAATATTAAAAACTAAAATTAACATTTACTTTATTTATTTGAATAAAACAAACGTTAAATATTAAAGGAAAGTCTCCTAAATAAAGTTCATAACAGCATTTAAATCTGGCTAGCCGTTTCCGAGATTAGCGCGTACAAATGCACAGACCATATTTCATTCATAAACGTCCCCTATAAGATATTAAATATATAAATTTGTTATAATTAAAGAATATATGACTATGAAAAAGCATCAATTAAAAAAATTGAAGCAACGCTATTCAAATGCACCATGACAACAAACAGACATAATAACAAATTTTATGATTATTTAGAGAAAAAAAAACATCGATATTAAGAGTTACAATACAAAATCGGATGTTTCAATCTTGCACGCCTTTCTTAGAAACGCCTTAAACGCCAAACGCCTGAAGCTATAAATCTGTGCAAGACCATAATTATAGGCGGTATTCATTAATAATGTATAACTTGATCAAACGTCGATGCATCTCGATTGAGATGTGTTTACATGGACTTTTTTCTATAACTAGTTACTGGTATAACTTTAAAAAAATGTCATAGTGGCTTTTACACCAAATTGAAGCTTTTAAGTCCAGTTTAAATCTATATTAATTAAGCTATATCTCGCACATACCAGAGTAGGCAGAAAGAACTTAGGAACCTACGCGGGAACCTACGCAGGAACCTACGTATTAGAAGAAGACACTTCCGTTCCGGAACGTCGGTCGTTTTGAAAGACGGAATTCAACGTCACGTTTTTACTAGAGCGAGCAAAAGAAAAATAATAAACATTTCATTTCCTCAGAATGAAAATCATACCCAATAACAATCGTGTATACAATTGTACGCCTATGCTCCTGTGCCACGACAGGTCTTAATATTAGTATAGATTAATATGTGAATAAATTATTTTAAGCGTAATATAAGAAATACTTTTACATACACATTAGATGTCTGCTGCATGAGCCCTGAAATCACATATTTAAATACATATTACCTAAGTTTTATTTAAAAGATATGTTTCTTATTTAATTAGTAATCATATCTGAGATCAAAAAAATGAGTGTCAAAATTATTTGACGGTACGTTAAGAATATATTAAACGTTTCTTTCACAATAATACAGCCTCAGATTCCCGATTAGCAAGTATTCAGTTCCCCCACGCACTACCAAATTTCGTAACATGGCATGTTTGATATAAAAAAAATATAAATATTTCCCTGATAATTATCGAATCCAGAACTTCATATCAACATTTAAATGCTACCACTGTGCCACAACGGTCTTTATTTTCTGATTAATTGTAAATTTTAAATAATTTATCGAATTCAATAATAAAACCTTTGTGAAAACAACTTAAGTCGATTATCGTATACAAGGCGGCATTATTTGCTGAATTAAAGCCTTCGCACGCATAATTGGCTGAATAAATATTGGTACAGTACCAATGGATTTCGAACGGTAACTATATTTTGAACAATCAATTTATATTTCATTGGCCAAATATATATATTCTTTTTTAACTTCACGCTATAAGGCAGAGTAAGCAGAGGGAACTTGAGAGCCTAGTGTTAAGACACTCCGTTCATTTCCTCGAGTGGAGATTGAACTAACAACCTGTCGCATTGACAATCACACGCTTGCACGTTCGCCCTGCGCCACGACAGGCTTCACAAAAATAAATAATATTTCAATACGTATAATAAATAATATTACGAAAATCCTATATGAAATTGATATTGTCATTCTATTTTATGAAAGCTGAATATTCATTTTATATAAATGAAATAATATAATATTGGCATTTAATAATATATGTAAATAAACTTTACAGTATAGAAATATTTTAAGTCACAAAAAAAAATATTGTCTAATGTTCAATGTCCATTCGAAAATGTATTTTAAATTTGTTTTTCATTTCCCCGCTTCAGATTGTCACCTTTGTCAAGCGCAGCGTTAATTTACGCAACCTAACAGCAATTTCTCAAAAGTTAAATAGAAAGGTAAAGAACGGAGAGTTTTACTACTTGGTAACAGGTGCTATAGTTTCTTATTAAAAAAGAAATATTTTAATTTTCACGTATATAAAATAACAAGAAAACACAAAGAACTTGGTAAGGGCCATAATTGATTCACATTTAAAATGTTAATTAGATTCGTAGCTTCCTCCTGGCTTTCTTTTGAAGACAATAGCGGTACGATACCGATTACATCTAAAATATTTTAGTTGCTGTGGACGTTCTATGGTATAAACGTGATCGAGCATATATTTTTCGTGTGAATTTTGTTTGCAATTTTGAATAATTTTGTATAATATATTATTTTATATTGAGGTTGTGGGTTCTATGCCCGATCAGGGAAATTATATATATAGTATCTCAAGACTAAATGAAATGTAGTAATATTATGAGGATGAATGCTTAACGGAAATAGTTTACGGATTTTGTTATTTTTTAGAATAAGTATTAAAATACAGTACATTAATTCAACATTTAGGACATTGAAGCAATTTAAATGCAATCCTCATTCGAAGATATGAAATATTAAATATTTTCAATTCTTCGTTTTGATATCAAAGCGCGGTACCGCCACTCAATAGGTACGCAAATGCCTCAAATTTGGCAAAAAGCCCCACTTTACGCAAATGCCTCAAATTTGGCAAAAAGCCCCACTTTACGCAAATGCCTCAAATTTGGCAAAAAGGCCTCACACGGACTGGAGTGTCTTAACACTAACTAGGTTTCCAAACTTCCTTTGCCTGCCCCACCATGCGCGGGATACAGCGTGAAGCTGAATAAAAAAAATAGAATATTAATAAGCAAACCATATAATTTATAATCCCTAGTACCATCTTCACAATAATACCGAATCGTGACAAAATACAATAACAAATGCCGAGTTAAATCATATTTAATGATCGAAAAATCAGAATTCATCGCAAAACAGAAGATTTAAGGAAAACGTCATTTAAA
>DWMZ01006530.1:0-10274 GCA_018249855.1 Eueides tales michaeli | reverse complement strand
AGCCTCTGCAATTTTGTTGGTTAGTACTGTCTAATTTGACATTGACAACTTTTATATTAGCTAGGCACGTTCCGTTACGCGAAATGTATATTCAGTAAAAATGAGTATTAAAATAAAAATAATTTTCAATACATGCATGTTTTATTTTCAAACAAAAATCATAAAATGACTAGAAGAAATCGTTTAAAAGACAAAAGGTCGAACATTCTTTGTGGAAATAGATTTCGAATTTGATGCTTATGCTAGCGACTTCCAAAAGACCCTTCTTGTTCTTGGTTCAATTTTGAAAGATCATCTTCTGAAATTTAAATATATAATCATGTTAATTAAAATCGGTAAACCTGGGCGGCTTGAGACCTGTCGTGGCGCAAGGGCACAGCGTGTTTACCGCTCGAGGAAATGAAAAATGTTACGTCTTCAATTTATATATTTAATATTTTTATTTTTTCGCTCTGGTAAAAAGGCAAAATGCGGCATTGATCCCCCGCCACTCAACACGCAATGTCTCAAATTTGGTGAAAAATAGAGAACGGAACAGAGTGTCTTAATACTAGCTTCCCAAGATCCCTCTGCCTACGCAGCCATGTGCGGGGTCATGACAGCGTGAAGCTGAGTGAGTAATTTGAATTTTTATCATATGTGAAGCTGAGTGAGTGAGCTATTTAAATTTTATTACATTTTTATCACATGAATGAAAACGGAATTTTTATTTTTTTGGTGCAATACTTACCATTGTAGAATTCAAAGTTGTCGGCTTGATATAACTTTGGAATATCAAATTGGTTTCCCTAGGAAAAAGAACGTAGTTATTATTTATACATTATAAAATATGGTATATATTACATATTATAACTTTAATTAAGTACATAATTTTATTCCGTCATGATGCTAGTGATGATAACTCGGAAGGATTCTTTCTTCCTACCCTAGTAACGATAGTGTGAATGACAAAAAGTGGAATTCTGGGGTAGAACTCAACTCAATAACACTTATTACTAGCGACCCGATTTTATTTTTTAATTTCAATTACCTTCTTATTCTAATAACATAATGAATTTCAAGACACTATATCTATATTTTTACTATTTTTAAACTGTTATTCCACACTTAGGAAAGAAAAATACTAAATTTAAAAACGGATTTGAAAAAATTGAAAAAATCTCCCTACAGAGATGCTAACAACATAAATAAGTTGTAACAAGTGTATAAAAATTTCGACGGAGCTCGGTGAGAACGAATGGCTTAGTGGTTAGAGCGCTTGGACGGATTCCAAGAGGCGCGGGTTCAAACCCTGTGTCGTTCAAATTTTTACACGTTATTAAATTTAGTATTAATATATCTATACACTGAAAACTAAATGAATAAAAATATTGAAGCAATTTTGCGACACAAAATATTTAAAATTGATGTAACTTTTTTTATATATTAACCGTTTTAAACACAAGAAACACTAAATGTTGAGGGAACTGACAATGTACATATAATAGTGGAAACCACCAACGCAAAGACAAACAGATATACCCTACAATTTTTTTTTCTATACACCTTCTACGTGCAGTGATCGATTACAGATTTATTACGAGTATCGATGTGTAGCTTTTTTGACTACTCTGGTTAGTGTATATGGGATTAAAAACGGGAAGCTGAAAAATTCTTTATAAGTAACATAACGCTTATAATATAAAAGTCTTACAGAGTTATAATTTCTTCGTCCCATTCTTGGAATATTTTTACTTGGAATAGTTTTTATAACATAGCCCATTATATTTTGATCGAATGGCCCGTCTGCTTCACTGCTTCTTCCAACTCTCGGAACATTATTGGGCTTTATAAACGAGCTCTGCACTTCAACTATTAAGTAAGCTAGGCAGAATGTAGCTATAGCATATGCCAACTTAGAGGACATTTTATAAATTTGAAATGTCAAAACTTAGCGCGAAATTTCAAGTCACAATTATACTTAAAGTGATGAAAACAGGAATTCAAATGTGATATTGTTTTAGTTTTTGGTTGTTATATACTAAATTTTATCTCCGAGATCGTCATTTAAATGATTATGGATCCCGTATGTACTATTCCAGAATACTAATTTTCGATTACTATCTCTATACGGGTAGATGTGATTATAATCAAATAGGTAGGCCTGTCGTGTCGCAGAGGCACAAGCGTGTGATTCTACACGGGACAGGTTGTGGGATCGATTCCCACTCTAGGAAATGTAGTATTTAATATTTTTAAATATTAAATATTTTCATTTCTTAACTTTGGTAGCAAAGTAAATGGCTGTGTTGAGTTTCGTCACACGTGATGCGTCAAATTAGGCGATCTACGACACATCGACACACGAGGCGACATCGATGCATTGAAAATATCGATGTTTATATTTCGATGCATCGAATCTATCCGATGTTTTGAAGTACTTTCAAAATACTCGATATATCGATGTTTTTTCAGATTTTATTAAAAAACATCGTATTGATTCTAACCAACCATTTTTACAAGAACTTTAGTTACTCGTAGATTACTAAAATTTTAGCTAAAAAAAATTTCTACTTCTTTATTTAAAAAAGAAATGTATATTATTCAATAGCGGACTGACGTGTACTAAGAATTAAATTGGCTTCACTGCCCACGACCCCACCCAGGAGTCAGTCTAGGTAGATTAAATGAGAACCCTTTGGAAATTTGGAAGGACCTCAAAATTCAGTTTCCAAAACTTCATACAATTGCTTACAAATACTTAATCATGGTAGGAACTTAAATCCTATCTGAACATTTATTTTCTAAAGCAGTCAATTAACGACGTAATAAACTTAAAGGAAAAAGTTTAAATATACTGTTGTTTTTGTAATATCTCCCAAAAGAACACTGGCAATTGGACATGTTATGATTGACTTAGCAAAATTATTGCTGGTATTTTGTTTATTCTTACGTAAAGCACTCAATAAAAATTTCTTAATTTGTATAAAAACTTGCATAAAAAGTTGTTTTATAGTATATCTTGATATGAATAGAATTCACAGGACCCAGGGGCTGTGAATTCTATTTCTTAGTATTTGTTTTTATAACAGTGTGAATATTCAAAAAAAAAGTATGTAAGTAAAAAACTACTCGATGTGTAGAAAATATCGATGTTTTCGATCGATACATCGAAAGATATCGATGTATAGTTTTGATTTATCGAATCGAAAAAAACATCGATGTTTTGTAAAAGTGGACACCCCTACGTCAAATTAGGACATTGACGTGGAACGTCAAGATAATAAGTGCTTACAGTTTTGACGGATCGGGGCGTTAACATAGACGTTCCACGTCAATGTCACTATTGACACTTTCCTCGATTGTGGAAAATGCTTGAAATACAAGTATTTTACCAACTTCATCGGCTACACCACATACTGCGTTCATGTCTATATCAAAAAATTCTCTGTTCAGTTATGTTTAAATTGTTGAATTCGTAAGCATACTTACAAGGGCTCCGAATTGTTAATACAGCTGACAGGCGTTGGCGCACTCACTAAATCGGACCCTACATTAGCAGTTGAAACGTCGTTTCTACTGCCGGCCCGAAAACGGCCCTAGTATGCCGACACTATGGCCGTAGCCAACTGCTAACGTAGGGACGATTTAAACAAGTTAAACATAGCCGAACAGAGCATTTTTTGATATAAACATGAGTGGAGTATGTAGTGTAGCCGATGAAGATGGTAAAATGCTTGTATTTCAAGCATTTTTTGTCATCGAGGAGTAACCATAGTACATTGACGTGGAACGTCAAAATAATGTCAATGCTCACGATTCTAACGCTCCGACCCGTCGGTACTGTAAGCACTAGTCAAGTCACATATCAGTCACGGCAGTCACACGAATTTTACCGCATCTGTGATACGCTATGACCGCTATTTTGATAATTCTGAAAAGGGCCTAGGTTCCAGATCTCTTTGTCTGTGATGTAACACTAAAATAGGTAGATTTTTTTAATAACAAAAAGTAAGATAATAAAAAAAATTAAAATTAAAAAGTAAGAAAATAAAGATTAAGCCTTCGAAAGTCTACATTTATTTATATACTTCACTGGTCAACTCATCAAAATTTCGAATACTATTTTTTTTAAAATACAACTGTTTTAGCGTCTTCTGTTTAATTACAACAAAGGGGCGCCACAAGAATTTCGCTAGAGAGCTGGTAGTACTACAACCGGCATTGCTGGTTTTTGTTCTTAGTACTATTGTCTTATTTATTTATTTTATTGGTTTATCACTAGTGTACAGAACAGCATTGTAAAATTGATCTATTAACACTAAGAAAGAACTATAGAACTACACATATATAAGTAGATAAACACCACATGCAAATATTAATGTGAGAAAAAGGTTAAAATGAAAACATATTATGATAAACGTGTCCTTATACAGAACCGTAACAAAAAAAAGCGTACATGACAGTACAGAGAAATAAATTGACAAAAAATAGCTACATGAAGTTTTTGTTATCGTGTATTATGTGAGTTTACTCTTAATTTTTCTAAGTGATTCCCAAAAAATATCAATTCATTTGTGAATAGTGTGTGTGAATGTTTATTTGTGTGTGTGTGTTTATTTGTGTGTGTTAATTTGCTAAGCGG
Organism: Eueides tales michaeli; assembly: GCA_018249855.1. NCBI lineage: Eukaryota > Metazoa > Arthropoda > Insecta > Lepidoptera > Nymphalidae > Eueides > Eueides tales. The sequence continues at coordinate 5,650 of DWMZ01006530.1, read as the reverse complement.
CATAAACGGGGGATAGGAGAGTTAGAACCCGATACGGTTCTGCGAATCGGAGGCTGGAAGAGTGACTGAAATGAACTGTGAACTTTAAAATTAATTAAGGAGAAAATGTTAGGACTGGTAGTTCAATAATTTGTAAAGGAAAGACAAATCTAGCAGGTACCTTCTATCGCTTAATGTTCGAATTTTAAAATATTGGACTCTATCTTTATAGGAAGGTATGTTTTCGGAGATTCCTTCAAATTTAGCTAAGTGCCATAGAAATCTTTTTTGAAATCGCTCGATACGCAAAGAACTAGAAGTATAGTGAGGTCTCCAGACAGTGCTGCAGTATTCAAGAATGCTACGTAAATGACTATTATAAAGCAATATCTTAGTTTTTGTCTGTGTGAATATTTTGCAGTTTCTCAGAATAAACCCAAGCATGCGTGTAGCTTTCTTAGTTACCTCGGATATATGGTGTTCATATGTTAGTTTGGAATCGAAAATGACACCAAGATCTCTAATTGTGCCTACTTTTGCTATAAATTTCTGTACTTTTGCTGTATTCCGTTTACATAGCATTCACATTTGATAGTCTTATGTTTCCTAATGAAAGTTACATGGACGCATTTTTCAAAGTCACTTTGTGATAAAGCCACGTCTTCGGAGGTATGCACAACTTTAAGAAATTTCAAATCATCAGCGAACATGAACAGGGTGCAGTAATCGAAAGTCGCCGGTAAATCGTTTATAAATACGTTAAATAAAAATCTTACAACAAGACAGTTAAAACCACAGAACACATTAACCCTTTGGGTTAATGCGTTCTGTGGTTAAAACATTGCCGGTGGGCACAAGAGTATTCTGAGGTAGGCACAAAACTATTGGTGGGCTCAAGACTAGCACTTCAGGGTTGGGCGCAAGAATATTCTGGGGGTGGGCATAGATAAACATGCAACGGGTGTAAACGAGACAGGTTGTGGATTCGATCCCCATTCGAGGAATTGAAATTTATACTTATAATAAAATAGGGGCCCCTATACTTATAACAAAATAGGGACTCCGCCCCCTGCTCGCTTCGCTCGCCAACCCCCGGCGCCCCCCCCCCCCTCAAACGAAAATTAAACGAAAAAATATGTATCAATCATTGAAAACATCAATAAAAAATAAAATATAACGATCAGCATCCTTTATCAAAAGCAAAAAAAAATCAATTTACATCTTGATCCAACTTCATAAAGAATCACAACATTTTTTTTCATATTATAGGCACTCACGCGAGTGCCTCACAATACACGATATTCTCGATCACCTTTTCTTCCAGCTTGCACTCGATCAATCAATATCAATTTTCTACGTCAACAACTATTATACAAAAAAATCGTACAGAACAAATAAGTATTTTATAGAATAGAGAGATCTCTAACTTTACATGGAAGATATATTAAAAACAAATCTTATAAGTTTATTAATGTAACAGTGTCCAAAATATAGATTTTTAAAATATTTGTTTGTTTGTACGCGCTAATTTTGGCAATCTTTCTTCAACATTAAGAAAGATAGAAGATGAAATAGACCGTCGAATTAATATAAACTGGTAAAAATACTGGAGTTTAAAGGATATATTGAAATATAGATTCGAGCTTGCTACCATGTCTTTCCTATGGCGCACTAACCTGGATCATTTCAGTGTGCCATGGGACGAAGCATCCTAGTAGTAGAGGAGCCGAAGAGGGGATTCCGGGATTTACTCGGTAGCGCGGTAGAATAATATACAGGGGGACACTTTGTATTCTATTGAGTACTTTCACCAAATATAAGACTTCTATATATGATCGCACGTCAAGGATAAAGGATCAGATTAGTAAAAAAAATTGATCATCAAACATTTTCGAGCGCTTCAGATTAAGATAAGATGAGGAAGTTACGAGCTAAAGCGTGTAGATTTCACTAATCTGACAATTTGAGTATAACGTAAAGAAGGGGGAGGGCTACAAAATTGTAAAAACAAAACGTCACTTGGACATTCTCGAGCATAGCCAATTTTTTTTATTTTGAACAGAATAATTAGAAATATTCTACTTTTAAAAAACATGTCTTTTCTCATTTGCATGCTATTTTCTGAGCATTTCAGTTAATTAAGTTCAATATTTTAAAAAAAATACAAAAAACATTTTTTTAATTATCAGATTAGCCAAATCCATGTAGATAATAGTCAGGTTATGAGACAGCACGTCTAAGGCATCAAGATGAACCATATATATCATAATTTGACGCGCTTGAGTATTTCAAAATGACCAATTTTTTTTGCACATTCTAATAACGGACATGACTTTGCGTCACATCCAAATCGTCAGATTATTATATAAGAGCATTCTTTTAGGTTCACTTAATATCCCCTTCGAAAATCTGACGCGCTCGATAAAGTTTTTTTTTTCATTTCTCACCCCTACGTACGTCCACCCCCATCACTGAAATAGTCAGATTAACATACGTACATTTTTAAAAATACGTAGGACATGTATAATATCATTATCTGACACGCTCGAGTATGTCCATGGAACTGTTTTTTTTACATTTTTGAAAATCTATAGCCGCTCCCCCCATTGATAAAATGGTATGTTTTATATGACATTTTTCTTTTTTTATCATCTAAGCTTCACAACCCAATAGGTCTCTATGACGCTCGAGTAAATCCCGATTTTACATCGTGACCGCCCGTACTATAGGAATCAAGTTAAAAGATAAACAAAACAGCGAGAATATAAGAAATAAAACCAAAATAATTGACGCAGTACAATACATGCGTAACCTCAAATGGAAATGGGCAGGTCATGTAGCTCGGACGACAGACGAAAGGTGGACAAAGCGCGACACCAAGTGGAAGGGTCCATGCGGCAAAAGAAAGGTGAGAAAAACCTAAAGATCGTTGGATATATGACATTCTTAAAGTTGCTGGGAAAGATTGGTTACAGTTGGCACAAGACAAAAAAGTTTGGAAAAGTATGGAAAAGGCTTTTACCATAAAATATTAAACCATATTCAAGACATATTCATAATATGTCTTGAATATGGTTTAATATAGATTTTTTAATACTGTTATATTTTTATTATCAAATCATAGAAATAAAGGCTTGTTATTATTATTATTCAACATTTAGTTTTACTTGAATTCAGTAATAAATATTAAAAAATTACGCCAATTTAAAATACTTAGTTCGATAAATTTCCATTGCGATACAATTACAACATGTTTAATAATTTAGTTGAAATTTTAGTTTTCGATGTATAGATATAGTTTTTAATGTTATTAGATCAAAAATAGAATTAGTAAATAAAATTGTGTAATTGAAGCGAATAAAGTCGCGGGCGAGTCGCTAGTGTTTAATAGCAAAACAAGAAAATATTTTTTTTGCTCTGCTCGGCAAATAGCGTCGATGAGTTGCCACTCAAATCGCAATACCACAAAACGCCCCAATGCACCTAACTGGTTCAATTTAAATTATACTTTTGATTTAAATATATTCATTGTTATCAATATATATATATATATATATATATATATATATATATATATATATATATATATATATATATATATATATATATATATATATATATATATATATATATATATATATATATATATATATATATATATATTGTCATAAACAGATAATAAATAAAACAATAATAGTTTAAAAAATTCAATTTTATCTTAAATTTATCGACAATTCGCAAGAACTTCCGGTAAAAACACTTGATGCTTGGACGTTTCACCACCCTTCTCCAAAACAGCTCGGACCAGTGAAAACGGATCTAACTTCTTCGTCACTACTAAAAATCTAAAAAAAAAACAAAAATATATTATTTCATATTTTTACTATTTTTAAAGTGTTATTCCACACTTAGGAAAGAAAAATACTAAATTTAAAAACGTATAAAAATTTGAACGAAGCAGGATTTGAAGCCGCGCCTCTTGGAATCCGTCCAAGCGCTCTGACCACTAAGCCATTCGTTCTCACCGAGCTCCGTCGAAATTTTTATACGCTTGTTACAACTCATTTATGTTGTTTGCATATAATTTTAATTCAATTTACTTCATCAACTTCTGACCAGCTCTTTCTTCATTTTCTTAAAGTAGCTGATATAAATATTTTGATTTCTATGTACTCTTTGATATATCACTAACGTAAAAACGTTCACCCATACTAAATCCAACCACACTTACACCTACACTTAACCAATAAAAATACTAATTTTAAAAGCGTAAAAATATTTGAACGTAGCGGGATTTGAACCCGCGCCTTTTAGAAACCATCGAAGCGTTCTGACCAACTAACTAATACGTTTCCATTAAGCTACGTCGAAATTCTTATACGCTTGTTACAATTTATTTATGTTGTTAGCATCTTTGTAGGGAGAAATTAAAATAAAGAGCAAAGTAAAATTAGGATTTATCTCAAAAAAAGAAAAGATTCAAAAGATTATAATATTTTAGTTCAGATATATCATTCAAAACAAAAAAATGGTCACCCATCCATGTTCCACTCACCTATCAACATCCCCATAACTCCTCGACGCCAGACCAAGCCTCTGGGCACATTGGTGCAGGAGGGCCCTCTCCTCTTTACTGAACTCTGAACTGAACACGAGGTCCACATCTATAGTGTCGGATGAGAGGAACCTCTTCATCAACTCCTGACCAGCTTTCTTCAGGTTGCGGATACTTGATGTGTTACTACCTAAACCGGCTCGGTTTACCTGATTTTTTGGAAAAGGAAACACAGAAAATGAAAGGGAAAGAAAGAAAAAATGGAAAAAATGCATAATTTTATTAAATTGAGATTCAAATTTCGACTAATGTAATAAACAATTTTTAAATTTTGCATATTTATTTTTAGGAATATTGCAGTGCAGAAGTTAGGTTTTCTAAACTTTTGTGTATTGTTTAATCGAAAAGAAAAAAAAATGTAAAGTAAAAAAAATATATTGTATTTGGGCAGCAGCATGTGACGTTAAACGTAACAAGTCGTGGGTTCGATCCCCACTCGAGAAAATAAAATATTTAATATTTTTAATTTAAATATTTAATGTTTTCATTTCTTCGCTCTGGTATTAAGCCTAAACGCGGCGTTGAGTTCAGCTACTCAACACGCATTGCCTCAAATTCGGCGGAAAGTGGCTAACGGAACGGAGTGTCTTAACACTAGGTTCCCAAGTTCCCTCTGTCTACCCTGTCATCTGCGGGATACAGCGTGAAGCTATTAAAAGCAAAAGCTATGTATAAAAATTATTTAAAAAATGGAGAACAAAGTGTCTTATCAAATAATAGGTTCCCTAAAAAAAAATTAAAAAAAATACCATTTGTAAGTGCGGCTTGATAGGCTCAGCGATGCCCTGAGCGTCAGCACCAAGCCCTCCGCCTTTCCACCCCATCATTTTCATCATTCTGACCAAAAAATAAACACATACATTTTCAACCCCCGGAAACCACCCCCCAAAATTGTAATATTGGGGGGTGGTTTCCTCTTTTTGCTTTTTACCCCCTTTTTAAAAGTAAAACACTAGCAAACATTCCTTATTATAGAAATTTAATCTGTTTATAAATTTGTGTGTCTGTTTGTTACATCGTAACTCCTAAATGAATGAACCAAGGTGAGCGCTGTTT
>DWMZ01006529.1:0-10274 GCA_018249855.1 Eueides tales michaeli | reverse complement strand
AAATAACAATAGGATAATACTATGGAAGACTCAAATGATATTGGCTTGTTTAGGAGTATACATTTATACGTTTGTACGTATATAGATAGTCGATCGAGTCCTCGGATTCAGATTTCAAAGTCGACTTCGCTTGTATATCTACTACATAGGAAAATCAAAGCTGGTACTGGGAAACAGTCTAATGGAAATGACTCTAATAAATTCTGTATGTGTGTTGTGTATGTCTTTTTTTAGACTAGCGCGCGATACAATCAAACAATTTTCATTAATTTTAGTGGCTCACCGTGTGAGTTGCGTTGGTACTCGGAAAAAATGTTCTGTATTATTATTTAAAAGGAAACAGATAAAACGCGGCGCTTAGTTCCACCATTCTACACATCTCAAATAATGTGCGAAAAGATGAAAACGATATTTTGAACACTTCTAGTGTTCAAAATATCGTTTTTATCCTTACAACCTGTGAGATACTGGATACAGCTTAAAGACTTAAAAAGATAGGCAGACAAATATTATATTGACTCCAGATCTGTCTTGTATATAAGAAGACACTCATAAAGCCTCTTTACCTGTGAATATTGCTATGCTTTGACTTTTCTAGGAAAACTAAACAGGATGCTCTTTCAAACTCTTCAAGATTTTTTGTACGTATATCATTTCTTTTTGCTGTTTCATGTTGTCGCAAAAAGCAGGGTAAGCACAAGAAACTTGGGAACCTAATGTTCAGACATTCTGTTCCGTTTTTCACTTTCTGCAGAATTTAAAGCATTGCGTGTTGAGTGGCGGAACTCAACGCCGCGCTTTGTCTTATTACCAGAGCGAAGAAATGAAACATTAAATATTTAAATTGAAAATATTAAATATTTCATTTCCTCGACTGGGGATCGGTTACAGTCACACGCTTGTGCCGCTGCGCCATTACAGGCCTCATACTCGAGGAAATTAATTATTTCATACTATCGAACCTATAACCTGTTACGTTTACAGTTGCACATTTGTGCCCCTGCGCCACGACGGTCCTTATATATTAACATTCTAAGGCAAAATCCGATTGTTTTTGCGTAAGGCTCATAAAAGGGCCGGAAAGCCCGTTTCAATTCATACATACACAGCGCTAGTCGTTGTCATGAATAATACACAAAGTGCTTGGATGCTGTGTTAATGGGCATATATGGTTTTTTTATTCTTGGATTTTAATGTCCTTACAAATGAAGTATTTGGTATTTACGAGGTTATTATTGAATATTAAATACTTGGAGAGAATCGTGGAGTAGTGGAAAAGTGGCTGTAAGCACGACAAATGTGAGTTCAATTTCTACTTAGGGAAATGAATTATTCTCATTTGTACGTTGAAAGCGGCCTTTAAGGCAAAGTGTCTCTAAAATTAGGCAGCAAGTGGAATACGAAGAATGAAGAACAAGAATTTAAGACATTGATCTTGGCACTAGTATTTATTTATTAATTCTTTACTGTACATATTTTAAGATATTAATTTTAAAAACATTCACAAAAAGAGGGCTTAATGCTAAAAAGTATTTTCTACCAGCCGACCTCGTCAGATGGAAAATGAAGTCGTGGTGGTCAATCGAAGGATATTGCCTTAAAACTAAAATAATTTTCATTTATTTACAGAAATATGGGCAAAAATCTTGAAGAATAATTAAAATATACTTTCCCATACAACAGTAACAGGTTAAAAATGTAATTTCATAAAACAAGATAAACCACACTCGTTAGGACGAGGCCTAATTCCTTTGAATCATAGCGTTATGTGCTGCATAAAATTCCTTCCATTAAATTTGGCGAACAATAATGCCCTCGGGAAGCCGGCATGAATGGACGTTGTTATCCCGCCTGACCACCGAACCCTAATCTAGACTGACCTAACAAGGTACAGGAGATAGATTTTAAATTATTTTTTAGGAAATGGTTAACTGGTAACCTAGCGTTATGACAATATATTCTTAATATGACAGTTCTATTAGCTACTTATCGCTAAATTCTTGTGAAATTACTCGGAAACTACATAGATTATTCTCATTTCCTTGCACTGGTAACAAGACAAAGCCAGAAGATGAGTTCTGCCACTCACGGGCTCCATATCTTGAACACTGACTGGAAAGTCTGAAAAAAAAACTTGGGAAAGGAGTGTCTTACACTAGTTTCCTTTACGTAGTATGTAATATCCGGATGATAGTTTTTAGCTAAAAATAAAGTCAAAATAACAGATGTCAAATATCAAATTAAACAAGGTAATACCAATAAACTGTATTTGTATTGTACAGTTTAATTTTCATATAGAATGTTTACTTAAATATGAAAAACCGGAATATTGTATCAAATGTCAATTAATAAAGTAAAAGCTTTATTTGTTAATAAACATATATTTTATATGAAACATCGTATTTGAGTACGGCTCTTCAAATGTTTAAATAAATTTAATAATTTTTTTAAATAATTTTTATTTTGCTTCCTCTATAAGAAAGAATTGCAATAAAATGTAAATATTATGAGTATATGAAAGTATGTTTTGGGCTTATTACAGTTTTGGATAATAAATTTCAAACTGAGTTTTAAATTATTTAATTTTTCAATACGTGCGTAATATAACCAAGATTTTCGCAGCCGTCCTAATTACCCCAAAGTGATTCATCTGGGCTACATCCATTGTTAGGAGTTCTTATGTTTTTGATTTCCTCACCTCATGTACAAGTATTGATGCCATAGTGAGTATAAAAAAAATTACCAAATTAACTATACGTACCGATATAGTTTTCAGAAGTTAATTGGCAAGAAACTTAAAGAAAGAATTGACTGTTTCTGTTGTGTTAGTGTTAATGATATCCCTATCCGTCTTAAAGTATTCTGTGATCCAAGTTTTAGTCACTGAACAGAAGATGCCTAGGAAGGAATTTCCTATGCCCTGATGATATGGACTCTAGAGTGCCTAGTGGCTTTTCAACTTCTGAAGCATTCCGTCCTGCAGCAATAGTAATGCTGCACTTAGACTGCTACCTCTGAATATTTAAGAAATTTTGGATTACTCATGGTTACAACGATAAAAATGTTTAAACACTAAAAAAATATATTAAATATATATTTTAATTTTGAATAGAGAAATTAATATTAATGGGTCAACATCTGACTGTCAACGCGATGATTATGTGTTTGACAGGACTTAGTGTGGAATAACAATTTAAAAATAATAAAGAAGGTCCTAGGCAATTTGTGCCTACTATTTATGTTATTTGTATTCCGCAGAAAACGTAGTGTTAAGACATTCCGTTCCACTTCCGTTCCCCACTTTATACATAAATGCATCAACGTCTCCCTACTTCTCTTACGTAATAACTCTATACAAAAAAACGACCCATGACATATTATGTTTTATTTAAATACCAAAAGCTTATATTTTAGGCCACATCCTAGTTTCCTGATTAGCATCAAGGCTTTTACTCCGCATTTTGATGGACACACATGTTATAGCAGTATGTTTTGTCTCGTGATTAAGGCGGTGCCACCCTTTTACCCCGTATTTGTACAGGATATTGAAATGTTTTAAAAATTCACAACGAAACTCTAGCATCGTTTCAAATTAAAAAATAATAATAAGTTTTTTTTAATTCCATATTTGTTTAGTTGCTTAAGTCCATTGAATATATTATTGTCTTATATAATGTAGTGTGTATATACTAAAATGACTATGTATGTATCTATCTTACTTTTTAAATTTAGTATTTTTCTTTCCTAAGTGTGGAATAACACTTCAAAAATAGTAAAAATATTTAATAAACAGCATTCTCTCTTGACAAACGATAATTCTAATTATCTTTGGGTAGCGGAAATTTGTAAAAATCTCCCTACAGAAGATGCTAGCAACATAAATAAGTTGTAACAAGCGTATAAAAATTTCGACGGAGCTTGGTGAGGACGGATGGCTTAGTGGCCAGAGCGCTTGAACGGTTTTCAAGAGGCGCAGGTTCAAATCCTGCTTCGTCCAAATTTTTATATGTTTTTAAATTTAGTAGAAGCTTACTTAATTTGCGTACTCAGGAATATAATCAATACGACTAGTTTTGTGATCTTTATTTATTATATATAAATTTATTACTTTATTTTTATTAATTTAGTATTTGATTGGTGTCTTACTTGTATTAAGAAAACATAAGCGCGCGCGCACGCTCGCACAGTCACGAACACACACACAAACACACACACACACACACACACACACACACACACACTTTTACACACGATTTCACAAACACACAAAAGATTAACACGTTCACACTTACACACGATTAACACACTCACACACACACATTTCAAAATCCGATTATTTACATAGTGTGCAGTGTTAGACGACGCTAATACCACGTATGATCTCTAAAATAGAACAAAAATGGATAAAATTATGCCCTACATACTAAATAAGAAGATGAATATTTGAGTAAATATTAAAAAAGTGAACATAATCTGTCACGTCATCTGTCACTTAGTAAATACTTCAGAGAATGTCTCGGAAAGAAATGAAATTATTTTGTCTCATTATAATGAAATGTCATTGTTTTATTTTATTTTTTATTTTAAAAATGTTTTTTATGACCTTGTTATGTGAGCAAAAGTTTGGCCGTTCCCAAAGTCCTATTGGTGTCAATGGGGCTTTGAGAACGGAGTGTGGATTTAAAATGTTATATACAGTTGTTATATACTGTTATATTATTTTTATTATAGCATGAATCATGTTTAAAGATTTTTTAATTAAAGTGAAGGGGGAAGGACGTGCATACAACTAGAAAAACCGATGGTCCTTGTGGCGTTACGTTTTTCGTAATATTAGGTTCCCACTGTGTACCCTGCCATGTGCAGGATACAGTGTGAAATTATATAAGCGATTGTATAGCATAACCATGTTTTAATATAAACCATCATTACATCGATATTTCGATATATTGATATTCATTCAAAACTGTATATTAAATTATCGATTTTCCTCATGGTAAAGGTTAATATCTCTCTTCTATACTAAGAATTCATTTATAATTAGTGACCGCTCCGCTGGGGAAACTTAATTATACGATCAATGGAACTACAGCTGAGCCTGTTTTATGAGACCTCACTTCTGGAGAGAATACAGAACTTCTATATTAATATTGTGAAAGTATGTCTTTGAAACGTTTGTAGCAAAGAAAATAATATATTTTGTGAGGCATTAGCTGCGACTTGCATCTGTATAAGCGATTATAGAGAATTTAAACTAATTACATTTATAGTCAAACTGTCATATTAAACCATGTTGCAAGTAATGATAAAGTAATATATTATAATACTAAAATGTTTACTTTTGCCTTGTATTACGTTTATACCTAATTAATATGTATGAATTTATCTAATTCAAGGTATTTGACCTAGCGATTAGGCACCAACACGTTCCTGTTTAGCTGCATCTTGATGACAATATTGATAGCTTTGCTTTTCAAGCAGACAATAAATAAGAGGCCATGGTAGCGCAACAGACCGGCATCTGACAACGATGTTCATAGGTTCGATTCTCGCTCAGTGGAAAAAAACTGTTTTCATTTCTTCTCTATGGTAATGATATAAAATATGACGTTGAAATTCGCCATACCACAGTCTATGTTATGTAAATGGAACGGAAAGTATGGAATAGAGTGTCTTAACTAGATTTCCTCTGCCTATCCTGCCCTATGCAGGATATTTTACTCTGTAAAAATAAAAATATAGTAAAACATATAATTATAAGAAAAACCAGTCAAGTGTTAGTCAATATTTTCCACCGAGCACATTTTTTAAGATACCTGAAGCAGAGAATATTTATGACAATTTTAAAAAGACTGAGACACTTAATATTTGCTTTCACGATATTCATAATAAAAATACTCACAATTCATCTAAACGAGCATGAATTTTACATTTTACTCAGTGTCTAGCAGCGATTCAAGACGTTCAACCACTTGCTGCCATTACCTGTTTTGATATAACGCCAATAAAATGTAGATGTCCCTGCGATAGGTTAACCATGTAATTTGAATTTGAAAATATTTAAAAAATATATATTTTTAAGCTTCATAATTATTCGGCTCTTAGAACTTAGAATCCTTGTGATAAAACACTCCGTTCCCATGATTATACTTACATTCCCCACTTTTTGCTGATTCGTTGAGGCATTGTCTATTTTAAGGCAGACCTTAACGCCGCTCTCTACTTCGTCATCTCCGCAAGTGAAAATCGAGGAGAAGTAAGCAACATGATCTTTAATTTTTCGCAATTAGTACACATTTTAAATGAAAAAAAAAATAACTGGATTAATCGCGTATATTGAAAATTGTACATTTTTGAAAATCCATTTTTGTATGTTTTGAACACTCCGCAAAAGATTGTGGTCTCGGGTAGACTCACTCGCTTGTGCCTCTGCATAAGGATAGCCCCTTAGTTCTTGTAAAATATAATTAACAAAAGAAGAGTCAACATGGTCACATTACATTTCTACAAAGCTGTTTCATGTCCACAGTAGGCTATTAAACATAGCGCCCAATATTGCTCATAGTTGCCGTTACCTATAAAATTTTACAGCGTCTTTAAAGAATATAACAATGCTTATAAAAGATTATCTTCGTTCAGAAAACGTAAAATAAATAATTGATTAGATGCTTTGTCCTTTAGGTTTTTTTAAGATATCCGTTTAGCAATTGGGGTCGTAACGTAATTAGTGACGACTCCTTAGTAGCGTAAGTAGAAAGAGCTTAGTGTCAAGACACTATGAGAAACAATGTTCATTTTTTACTGCCAGTATTTAAGACATAGCGCATGAGTTGCAAAAATAACAAGTAAATTAATAAGACTTTATCTTTCTCTAGTATTTGAATTAAATATCTTGATCTAATAGCTTTTTTAATGTTATTTTTTAATTTTATCTTTATTCATTTATTTTTTAAGTCAAACACAATTTAGAAAGTAGTATAATCTGAACATACTTTTGTTAGCAAATTCATAATAAGTTATTGGAAACTTTTTAATAGAATCAAAGTCTTTTATAAAATTAAATATCAGCCGCCCTCATTGTTTTTAATATAATTTGATAAATAAAAATAAAGAGTAAAGCATTTTCTTAGCCCCAAGCCGTATCTCGATTCAGTATGCAGAGGAAACTTGAGAGTCTAGTGTTAAGACACTCCGTTCCCATCAAGACATGGCATTGCGCGCGTGGTGAAACTCAACACCGCGAAAGCGAGCATACCAGAGGGAGGATATTAAAATATTAAATATTTTCATCTATTTGAGTTTGAATCGAACCAATCACCTTTCAGGTTTATAGTCGCACGCTTATGTCTCTGCACCACGATAGGTAACAAGCAAATTTTAAAAGAAAATAAGTTAAAATCTGATAAATCTAATATTTGAAATGCTTTCAAGTTACATACTTAGACAGGAGTAAAGACACAGGGTCACTTTAACCAATTTCTTGACAATAAAGGAGATGACTCTAAGATTTGTTAAATCGCCAGAATACTACTTTACGGATATTTCAATACTAACTTCTTCGATACACTGAATAATCGACCGAAAATCTATAAAATAAAGTATATTTTGCTTGAAATTTCTATATTTAACATTTTAATTAATATTAAGCTATATAACATGGAACAAAAGATTTAAAATCAAATGTGTTTACAAATCTCAAAGGAAAGCTCACATGTCCCGAAATGCTTACGGTGAAAGCTTTCTTGGCAGAGTTCAGTATTTTATTTTTAAATTGCGATTTATTCCAGAATGTTAAGATGCACTCCCATATTGTCTTTTGTCTGTTTTGTGACGGCATGTCGTGGATGACTCTTTTAGTACGTCTGTTAGTAAGGTAACATGTTAAAAGAAAGTGGTTATAGAAGCGAAGGTTTTTAAGCTTCAGTGCTTTTTTTTAGAAAGCGTTTAAAATTTGAGCGTAGCGGGATTTGAATTTGAGCCTCCTTGAGGCCATCCAAGTCAGAGCGTGATTGCTTCTATTTTGTTTTTGCATCTGTGTTAAGTTCGTAATAGTATATTGTGAGTCATCTGCAAGCTTTTATCTGCGTAAAGCAGAGTAGGTAAGATTTATTTCTGTGTTAGGAATCTAGAAGTCGCGGAATTCATCGCTGCAATTTCTCTTTTAGAAAGTAGATTTAAGTATGTTTCATTTCTTCGCTCTGGTAATAAGGCACAGCGCGGCGTTGAGTTCCGCCACTCAACACGCAATGCCTCAAATTCGGCGGAAAGTGGGACACGGAAGTGGAACGGAGTGTCTTTACACTAGGTTCGCGGGTTCCCTCTGCCTACCCTGCCTTGTAAAGCGTGAAGCTAACAAAAAAATTAAATAAATTGCAAATCGCTCGTTCGCTTAAACCAGAGTAAGCGGGGGGAGCTTAGTGTCAAAACGTTTCGTTTCCGTCATTTTTCCGACACATATGTTGAAAGGTGGAACCCAACGCCGCGCTTTGTATTATTACCAAATGGAAAGTAATGATATTTATATATTCTTATCTCGTGGGGTAATATGCCCTAATGCCTAAATATATTTACTGTGCGTTGAGCCATAACGGTATCTGGTTTCATAAATTATAAAACCTTTTTCATAATATGAATGAAAGTGATGAATGTACGGTACACCCGAATGTCAACTCCACTTTCCTTCACAACTAGTCCCTTGATATTATTTTGATATGGAGAGCAATAAGGCTTGTTGTGGCTCAGAGGTAAGAGTGCGACTGTAAATGCAAAAGGATGTTGTTTCGTTTCTTACGCAATGCCTACGAAATTCAGTTAAAATGTTATTTGCATAGAATACAGTGTGAAAAAAAACTGCTTCATAAAGAAAAAATGTGATACCTATTGATTATTTAGTACCTTTTTTATTTTATATATATTTTCGATTCAAATGAAAAAAAAAATACTTACTCTTATATTATAAAAAAAAATAATAACATACAAATATGTGAAAAACCAGTAAAAAGTGATGTCAGAAGTGGGATTCGAACCCACGCCCTCAGAGAGGACCAGAATAACTCGACCTACTGAGTAGGCAAGGTTACCTTGAGTCTGGCGCCTTAGACCGCTCGGCCATCCTGACTGTGACGTGACACGTCCAATACAGCAAGCTGTTACAGTTTTTAAAATAACAATACAAGGCTAAAATTATTAAGCTGAAGAATTAGTTTGAATGTACGAGCTAATCTCCGAAACAAATGACTTTAAATAGAAAAAAATGTGTTCAATAGTAGTCAATTTCTCAGAGGAACCTTAGATTCTTAATTACTTCCCGTTCACCTAATGAGTAAAGTAAATTCCAAGTATAGTACATTGATATATATGTGTAGAGTGAATCATTTTAAAACGTAGCAGAAATTTTAAAGGTATATTTATAAATATACAAATATTATAAGAACAGATTATTACAACGGATTTAGTAGTCTACTATACCACATCGATAGTTGTAACTTTTATTTTTATGTTTATAAGAAATACTGCGTTAAGTTACGTTGGCTTATAAGCAAGGCATTTAAATATTAAAAACAGATAATAAATATAATTTTATTTTAAGGCCTGATGTGGTGTAACAACACAAATGTACGACTATGAGCGCAACAGCTTGTGTGCGATCTCCTTTTGATAAAATAAAATATTAACTATTTTTACTATTTTTAAAGTGTTATTCCACACTTAGGAATGAAAAACACTAAATTTAAAAACGTATAAAAATTTGAACGAATCAGGATTTGAACCCGCGCCTCTTGTACCTTGGACCTTGGACGGACCTTGGACGGTTTCCAAGAGGCGCGGGTTCAAATACTGCTTCGTTCAAATTTTTATACGCTTTTAAATTTAGTATAAATATTAACTTTTTTCATTACTTCGCTCAAGTGACTAGGTGATGCGCGGTGTTGAGTTCCACATTTCAACTTGAATTATATCTAGAATTCAACAGAAAGTCGGCAACAGAAGTGTCTTAATAGGAACATAGTGCCTTAACTCTAGGTTCCCCAGGTTCCTACCCCCTACAATGCTATGCGCGGTATACAGCGTGCGCTAAAAAAATATATCGCTCAAAAAATATTTAACCTATTACGTATTCAGGTTAAGGGAATGTAATTCTCAAATTCTTCAAACAGTTTTTGTTGGATATTTGGCGTTATTATTATAATATAAACAGGGCGGGTCGTCACGGCGCGACGACGGCAGATATTTTGATTAAAACTTAGAAAATACTCTTACAGATTACTCGGCGC
>DWMZ01006528.1:0-10275 GCA_018249855.1 Eueides tales michaeli | reverse complement strand
GGGGGGGGGGGGGGGGGGGGGCTTAGAAATATATTGTTAGAACGGCCATCCATATTTAAATATAGCTTTAACTATTAACTATTAATTAAAGATTGCCAAAATATAATAGACAAAACTACATTGAAATCGACGAAATTGCTACAATTTTATTTATCACAGATGTATAGATATCGTTTGAAAAATTAAAATTTTATTACAACAAAAAAATTAAAGAGATTAGCAAAGTGATTAGCAGTGTGAATAAATCGGGCGAAGCCGCGGGCGTTTAGAAATTATCAAAATTATCTCACGAAGTGCAGTGTGAAGTGCATTAACAATAAACCCCCAATGTTTAGTTGAATTAAACACATATTTTTATTGCGTCATTCTTTACCAATAAGGAAAAAAGCACCTTAATAATTGGCTATAGAGTACAAAATCCAATATCCAGCTTCAATTAACCAAAGATTTACATTACAATTGTATAGAATAGAACAAAATGATCATATCATTAAATCCGTAGAGTCGATTTTCGATTAGATATTAACGTACAGTGTTCATTGAGAGGCAGTGAGGTGAGAAGTCGCGTGTCAGTATCGGTCACACGCGGCGCGCTCGTTCTTGTAGAGTCGATCACATAATCAGTGTGGAAGAACTTAATGCGAAAATTACAAAGCTTTCAGTGTGATGATTTCGATAGATTTCATTGTTGAGTGATAAAGGGCCTTAGATTGTGGTGGGAGTGCGTGGAGTCGAGAGAGTGGAGATAGCATTGGTGATTGTGGAGTGTTGTGTTAATTAAACGTAATGTATAAAAGTAAATACGTTTTGACCTTTTTTTTTAAAAAAAAAAAAATATTCACATAATTCAAATGTTAAATGTTTTTACAAATTTGAATAAAGTACTACGAAATTAAAAACATTTCAATTATTTTTAAGAAATGTTTCTTCTGCTTCATATTGTATCGCGCACATGGCAGGGTAGGCAGAGGGAACGTGAAGATCTAGTGTTATTAAGGCACTATATTCCGTTCCTCTCTTTCCGCCGAATTAGATGCATTTGCCTTGTTACCAATTTGATGCTTTGAAAATATGAAATATTTTATTTCCTCGTACTAAATTTTAAAACGTATAAAAATTTGAACGAAGCAGGATTCAACAAACACAGGACAGGCGCGAATTCAAATCCTGCTTCGTTCAAGTTTTTATACGTTTTTAAATTTAGTATTTTTCTTTCCCAAGTGTTGAATACCACCTTTAAAATAGTAAAAATTTTATTTCCTTGTGTCTATCAATCTCATTACCTGTCGCACTTACATTCACACGTTTGGTATCTGCGCCAAAAGAGGCGACAAAATAAAATACATATGTAGTTTTCAATATCATCATTATTGTCGTTTTTCCTGTAGCACGTTACTGAATTCGAATTTCAACTCTAGCACCGCTGTAACCACTGTGCTTATATAATCACAATAACAAACAAGGAAACATCATTAATAATGTGTCTAGACGTAGTCTTCACTTGAGAACTTTTTTACAATAATCATACGAGTAGTTTCAGTACCAACACAAAATAAGAAGAAAGATAAGCTTAAATAGATTCACGTACATAAATATTCTTCAGAAGTCAATATTTCTATATTACACCATTATACCACAATACTGATATACTTTTAATACCTTATTCACATCTATACGTAATAAACGGTCTTTGTATGGCGGTATGCGCACGCGCACGCGCCGCGACACGCTTCGTTACCAATGAACATGATTTAGTTCATCTGACATTTACTTTATATTTATAGTTTATAGTGAAAAGTATTTTTATGATTAAAAATTTATATATTTCAGGTGGTCATGTCGCGATGGTATCGTATGATTGTAAGCGCGATAGATGCGAGTTCAATTCTTGTTTTCTTCGCTCAGGTGTCTACCAATCAACATGTGATGTTTCGTAAATTACGCAATTTAAGATGGATTGTATGTGATGGAGTGTCATAATAGTATAGTATACTCATTAATTATAATTTATGTCCCTATACAATTTTTTTTAACTAATATATATTTTTTAAAGTCAGTTAGCTATTTTTTTTTTATTATAATCATGTAAAGTGTTTAGTTCGCGAAATGTTTTTAATAACATCGATTCTTCTTCTTTTTATTATAAGCTGTATATTATGTTAAATATAGAAAACAGGCAGAATTCTCTTATCAACTCACTTTATAATCGTGTAATGATTTCGCAAATACAACTCGAAAAAAATATACCACATAATTTTATAATTTTTTATACTTATTTTACTACCTACCTTCCCCATCTACCCTACTATATATGAGATACAGTGAAAAATTAAAAAAAAAATACATAAATCCAGTTCAATATATGAGAAAAAAACAAATATGTAAGCTTACCACAACCTATTGAGCGGACAAAATGCATCGATTTTCAATTAAAAGCATTGTGACGCGACCTCCGAAACGCTAAGACGGTTGAAACTTTAATAACTCGGGGTAGTAAATCAAAATTTGATTATGAATATAAGATCGAACAACCGAGCGGGCATAACTCAGGGCGTGGACGTCTGAATGGTAAAAAAAAAGCTTTCATTGCCACGTAATTTATTTGTTATACTAAATATGAGAGAATTAACGTGAAAACTTTTAAAGTGAGCGGGCGGTGCTGCCGCGCGAAAAAATCGCGACTAACACTGTTGACTGGTGGTGTAGCGTTAGCATGTAAATGTATCGTCGTTTTGTATATTGGTCTATTTATATGATATTATTTAAATTAATATTATATTTTATTATAAATTTGTCTATTTATTTTGAATTAAATCAGAAATTATATATTAGAAATGTTTTTTTTTAAAAAAAACACATCAAACGAAGTGTAATTTGAACCCGTAAAATCCAGTAAAAATATAAGAAATACTTATTTTCACTAAGTTTTGATAAGAAACCCATCTAAGTAGTGCTATATTTGTTTCACGAATTAATGTAAATAATTATGAAGATGTAACGATTCACAAAAAAAATTAAATAATTATGCCAAAAAATTATTTTTCTATCTGTACACCCGACAAAGCGTAATAAATACAAGGCACCATATATCTGTCGGCGGTTGGCGCATTATTATTTACGACGGCCAGTGAATAAATCGTACCGTCGCCCGTGTGTAAACAGCCCCGCGCGTTTTGCTGAGAGTTTAATCATTTCGGGTACAGCTTCCTGCTTGAGCTTTGGATGAGCTTAGCAACTATATATATATAATATGTTTACTTTTAAGCTTTAAAAGTTATTCTTGATGTGTACATTTTGTGAATGCTACAATTATATACATATATACATATATACATCTATATCTATCTTTTGGTAGACCGTCGTGGATGCACTGGCTCAGCGTCTGACTTTAATTACGACGTTTGTATATACAATTTCATTTACTAACTCTGGTAATAAGACAAAGCGTGACGTTAAGTTGCGCAACTCCACACTCATTGTCAAGTGGCGAACGGAGTGTTTTAGCACTTAGCTCCCTTCGCCTATTTTAATGTATGCAGATTATAGCGTGAAGGTAAAGAAAATATATATTTCTCCTATCAAAAATGCAGTCATCACTACATTTCCTTTCCTATATATACTTCACGCTAATTTAGATTATGACTTAGGTAATATTAGAAGAATACCCATAGTTGATGGTACACCCAATAGTACCCAATGGCACATTAAGTATATAAATGAAAAATATTGTTATTAATTAAATAGAAATCTACGTATCTGAATTAAAAAAATCAACAAAATAAAGAAATCAGCTTTACTCTGTATCCCGCACCTTTCGTTAAGACACTATGCTCCTTTATCCATTTTCCACTGAACTTGAGAAATTGCGTGGCGGAACTCAACGCCGCTATAAATATAAATGTACATACAACAAGTGAAACAATATAATTTTTTTTAAATTACACATTTAATCAAGAGACGATATCGCTTAATTTATCTTTAATCGTATAAAATTATATAAACATTATGCCTTATGTAAATAAACTAACAATATAGTGATGTAATAGAACATATAGGCAACACCAAAAACGCATAGTGTTGTACCTGTACCGAGCCATGGGAGCACTTTTGCTCTATCATGACATTTGTCAAGATAGGACGTCCCTATGAATGTGCATGTAAGACCTGCAAATTAAAAAAAATGTTTTAATATATTTTATACAAAACTATTCCTTATTTAAATTAAAAATATTAAATAGGTACTTCAATTTCTCGAGTGGGGATCGAACCCACAACCTACCGGTTATGCGACGACAGGCCTGGGTAATGAGCCAAAAAGCGCGGCGTTGAGTTACGCCACTCAACACGCAATGTCTCAAATTCGTCGGAAAGTGGAGAACGGAGTGTCTTAACACTAGGTTCCCAAGTTCCCTCTGTCTACCCTGCCATGTGCGGGATACAGCGTGAAGCTGAGTGAGAGAGTGAGTGTTCCCTAATACTTCATACTGTATCCCGCATGTGCCAAGAAAAAAAAACTTGGAAGCTATTATTTAATATAGTATTTTTGCAAATATACCATGCCATATGGTGTGTGTTTATTTAAATCATTTAAGTTATATCAATGTTAAAAAAAAATGTTCTATTGAATTGGCTGAAAATTTTATGTTAATGAAAAAATAAATTATTTTAATAAGAAACTAAAAAAAAAAGTGGCTATAAACGTTTTGAAGTACGTGTGGCTGGAAGGGCAGAGGGAACCTGGTGTTAAGGCGACATTCCTAACAATCTGGACTAATTTACGAAATATTGAATGATAATACTTTGTTGTAACGTATAGTTTATGTATTAACATATAACAATACCTGGTTTTAATTTTATTTAATTTAAGAAAAGAACAAATATGTATAATATATAGTTTAGCACTAATCACGTACAGCGATATAAACAAAATTTACGTATTTCCCACCCGCCCCACTATCAGATCCAACAAACCATTATCAAAATGATTTCTTTATAGTAAATTTATTCGTCTTATCACCTTAGTAGTTCTCCATAGTTGAGTTTATGTAATTAACACGTATTGCGCAACGTTGAATTCTTACATTATTATTAACTTGGAGGCTATCGTGGCACAGTGCGATAGCGGCTGAATGGTGTTGGGTTCAAATTCCACTCAGAAGAAACGATATATAATTTTGGAGCCTGTCGTGGCGCAGCGGCACAAGTGTGCGACTGTAACCGACAGGTTGTGGGTTCGATCCCCACTCGAGAAAATGAAATATTTAATAATTTCAATTTAAATATATAATGTTCTTATTTATACACTCTGGTAAAAAGGCAAAACGCGGCGTTGAGTTCCGGACGGGATACGTGATGCTAAAAAAAAAAAATTATCATCGCGCCGCTGTAGGAAACGAAGCGCAGCGTTTACTTTCGCTTCTCAATGAATATACAATGTCTCGTAAATTAGTCCAGATAGTTGGGAACGTCGCCTTAACACCAGGTTCCCTCTACCCTCCCCGCCACACCTACTTGAAAACGTTTATAGCCGCTTTTTTTTTTTAAATTTCTTATTAAAATAATTTGTTTTTTCATTAACATAATATAGTATGTAGAGTCGTACCCGAGTCGTAAAATTGAGATGTAAATCTTACCGATAGTTATCATTGTGAGCGCTATATATGCAAATCGGCTGAAACAAAGATGTTTTAACATATTCAAATTTAAATCAGATTATTATATTTTTTGTTAATAATGATTATTATACAAAAAATTTTTTTTCTTATTATATTGTATCTATTTATTTTTTTGTCTAGGGAACCTTTGGAGCCTATCGTGGCGCCGGTATATGATTGGGTGACTGTAAACGCGATAAGTTGTAAGCTCGATCACCATTCAAAGAATTAATTTTTAGCTTCACGCTGTATCCCGCACAAGGCAGCGTAGGCAGAGGGAATCCGGGAACCTAGTGTTAAGACACTCCGTTCCACTACCGTTCCCCACTTTCCGTCGAATTTGAGGCATTGCCTGTTGAGTGACGGAACTCAACGCCGCGCTTTGCTTTATTATCAGAGCGAAGAAATGAAACATTAAATATTTAAATTGAAAATACTAAATGTTTTATTTCCTCGTGTGGGGATCGAGTCCAGAACCTATCGGTTACAGTCACACGCTTGTGTCGCTGCGCCACGACAGGCCTCTGAATTAAAATACTTGATTAATTTTCGTTTCCTTGCTTCTACGACAAAACAAAGCCTCAGTGCCTGCAGAATTTGTTGGTAAGTGTAATTGCCTTAAAGGGAACCGAGTGCCTTAACACTAGGCTGTCACCCTCTCCCTGCCCTTCCCTTCCCTTTTTGCAATGAATAAGATAAAAAAACTAAGATACTTAAAATAGTTTACTTTATAACAATTTTAAGCTATATCCTGCCTAAGCAAGG
Organism: Eueides tales michaeli; assembly: GCA_018249855.1. Taxonomy (NCBI): domain Eukaryota; kingdom Metazoa; phylum Arthropoda; class Insecta; order Lepidoptera; family Nymphalidae; genus Eueides; species Eueides tales. Next base: position 3,856 of record DWMZ01006528.1, on the reverse strand, counting down.
TAGGTAATGAAAACTAGTGTTACACTCAGTTCTCCGATTTTCACTCAAATTCAAAATATTGTGTATTAAGTGAGGTTACTCAAAGTTTTACTAAATTAAACCCCTCTGGGTCCCCTGGGTACCCCACAAGGGACCCCTATATGAAGAGAGTAAACGATGCAAGAGATGCAGACCGTATTCTTCGTTACTCCCTTCACTCTGGCTACCCTATTGAAAATTAACGTATAACTAAAAAAAGGAGAGGTAAAAGTAGATAACTTTAACTAACCTTGTCCAAATAACTTGGGGCTTTGTATATTCTTGCATTGTAATAATTCTATAATATGTTAAGGAGTACATTTTTAATGCTGACACTCGTTACAATTTTGACGTAATACGTCAAACTAGACATATGCAAATTACGGAAATATCTATTTTTCTTTTATTTGATTTTACTATGGTAAATACTATTTTGTCTAACTAGAAAGTAGGGGTGGAAGCAAAAGGCTATTTTAGAATACTGCCTTTGAGGACGTCGCGGTGCAGTGGCACAGCATTGAACAACACACGCGGTTAAAATTCGAATTTCTCTAGGGGAATTAATTATTTTCATGGCCGGCTTAGTAACACGATCAAGGGCGGTGTTTAATTCCGCCACTGCACACAATTTATAATAGGATGGTACGTGGAAACCTGAGTATCTTAATACAGCGATTAGAAATATATATTTAACGTTAAATGAAATTTGATTATGAAATTCAAGATATAATTAGAAAAAAAGCAAATTTATAAATTTTTATATTAAACTTAATTTATTTTAGTATATTTTATATTAGATATCTTATTTATTTTTTTCTTTAATCTATATTTTTGTATACTATTGTATATAAAATATTTCACACCAAACAATTTCCTTAGTAACCACGTTAAGGAGAGATAAATCACTACCAATTTCCATTTACTCTGGTATATTAATAGTATTTTCCTCCAGCTCGAGCGTACAATGCGCTATAAAGCTACTTGATTGCGATTTACGCAATATAATTGCAAGGCTTCAATACGCGATGACATCTCATTATACTGTAGTAGTCGCATGATTATTCAAATTTATTCACACCTACGGTTAGGGTGGCACTATGTGTGAGATATACAGCCTATATATGTATATACGTTATTATATAAAAATTTATGTATAAAATATTATGATAATTTTTGCTATCAAAATATATATTTTACTTAAATATGAGAAAACGTTCAATAATTTTTTTTTAGGGTACTGTACTTCAAAGGTAAAAGCCAGAATCTATAAGGTCGTCTTTGTTGTCCCTGTGTCTGTCAAAATCACGGTTATCAGTTTGTCTGGGCGTTTGTACGCGCAAAGCTCAGAAATTGAATTAATTTTCACTATTATATGGCAATTTTTTTATCGCTAAGCAATGCTTTTACGACGACCGACCGTGCGATAGGCAAATAATTGCCGTACAAGTGAGCGGTACTGTGAGACTCATCAGAAATTCGATCCTACCCACTAAAACCCAGCGGAGACACTACAGCCATCACGGTGTGGCGATGTGGGACCCAAATGGAGCATTCGGCCAAAGAGTGATGCACCGAATCCATGGAGGTATCACACTCGTGACTCTCCCGACGTGCAATCGAATGCAAATAATTACCGAAATAACCGTGTCTTGTACCAGCCTTAACGTCAGGACACAATACTGTTTTTGACCCCGAGCTCCAGATGGGAGCGGATCGCCTCCTATACGCTAGGTCTGCCGCCGGACTGTTCAGATCCTCCCTCCATCACTGGATCAAGGTGTCATCGACTGCCCTCCCGATACTAGTAATATCCTCCAGCGATAGTTGAACCGCTAGCTTGCACAAAACGCATGCACTCTGGTAATCACTTCCGCCTGTATTTCCCAAGGCAGATCGCTTGCCAAAAGAGTTGCCGCCATCCAGGACACCATACTGTAACCCCGAATCGCTCTCACGCTCGCTATGATCCACTGCGCTTTCCGCAATTTTATATTGTTGCGGACGGTAACAGAATCTGTCCACACAGGGGCACTTTACAAAGCCATAGATCTCAACATGTCGACCAAAAGCTTTGGGCATGGAGATCCCGGTCCTTCGTCCTTTTTCAAAATTACGTCATTTAACATATGAAGATCGACAAGATTGTAAAAAAAATATTATTTATTTGGCTAAAATCGTAGTTTTTTAATGTATAGATATTGTTTTAAAAGTGATAATGTTTTTAGAACAGGAAAGTACTTAGTTGATCAAAATAGTGATTTAAACAATACGAACTATAAGTTTGTCCAAAATAAATGTAGTCCATCAATCTAAAGACGTTGTATACCTGTTGATTTGGTGTAAAATAATTGGATATCATCCTAGTGTGATTTGAAAAATGAAATATTTAGTAAATTAAATTTCATTTAGGGTGAAAACTTGATATTTTTGTAGTGCTTAATATAACATCGACGGCAATCGTTGGCACACTAGAAACGTCATTATTAAAGATTTATGTGAACTGTACTATGTGTACGCAGAAAAAAACAGTGGACAAAATTTTTTAAATTTTAAAAGACCTGTAATGGACAGTATGGGGGGTAAGTAAGGCGGAAAAATAAAAGTTCTCTTCACGTACCATGTAAACTAAATTCAAAATTTTAACTAATCATCTTGGCAAAAAGCTTGTAACTCTTAAACTGCTAATGCCATTTACATAAAATTTTACTTTTTAATAAAAACTGACTCAAATTGGTTCATTCAGGAATTGCGGTGCCACAGACAAACAGACAAGTTAGGTCTTATAACACTTCTACTTTACGGCGGAGGATATATATATATATATATATATATATATATATATATATATATATATATATATATATATATACATATATAAATATATATATATATATATATATATATATATATATATATATATATATATATATATATATATATATATATATATATATATATATATATATATATTATGTTAACATACAATTATGCAAATTTATACAATTCAAACCACGAAGGGGTTGGTAGTTAGAATAGTAAAGCCTGTAATTATTACAGGATTTAGTTTATACAATAATTGGGCTACCCTCCCTCGCTTACTGATTGGAATTCATTCTTTCACTTTTAGGGTATAGTGACTCTTGATGTTTAGCTCAAAAGAACAATTGGTAAAATTATTTCCTTTTTCCAAGCTTTTATTTTACTTGCCATGTTGTGTTTGTTCGGGATTGTGTGTATGTGAAATATGTCTTTTCCAGAGTCATATTGAGCTGAAATATGTATAATGAGCTTAGTTATAGTTGCAATTAGGTTAAATATTGTTAATTCAAAATGGCCGCAACAATAAAATGGCGGATTACAAATCCACCTAAAGCGGGTAGTATATGAAATGCATTGATTTGTATAAAAATAAACTCCATTGAAAAACATCTAGAAAGCTTGTTTTCAACAAGTGTTTTTTTTTAAATATTATTTAATTTTTTGTGTAACGTTGATTAGTAAATATGTCAAATACTTTGTGTTTATTCATTACGCAAGTATATTGTAAATCTGTAAAGGAGTTATTATAGCATTTTGTTTTTGTATTATTTGAAAATTAATATATAAAATATGTACCGTATTTTCTTCTACAACTTACAAAATATATATACACTAAAGATTATTATTAGTATAAATGTACTAGTGTATAAAATATCCAAAGGCTGAGATGTATCGTGATAGCGGAGCAAATATTGATGGAAGCGAGGCGTCGAGTTAGTTCGTTACGTCTTGGGCAAAGACAGTCTTAACGTAACGAACTGTTTTGTGAGAGGGGGGGGGGGGGCAGGTAATCTAATAC
>DWMZ01006527.1:0-10275 GCA_018249855.1 Eueides tales michaeli | reverse complement strand
TGCAGATAGATGTTTCACGGAAATGGCCAGAAAAAAACAGTACTGTCAAGATGTTTGTACAAACCCTTAGGATTATTATGTGTACTGTTCGCTTGACGTCCATCGTCCGTTAGACCGACGTGAGTCAAGCCGTGAGTCACCCGTGACACCGTTGCCGAGTGTACTCTCCTACCGGCGTATATAATCTTTAGTTACTTTTAGGCTCTGTGTCTGTTTATGAAATGATAAGTAATATAAGCTTAATCTATGCTTCTACCGTAATACTTAAAAATTTAATTAAACGCGCTAATCTCAGGAACTAATGGTCTGAATTGAAAAATTATTTTTGTATTATCCATTCATCGAGGAAGGCTAAATCTTTCAAACATTAAACCTAATTGTTTGATATAGATATTATCTTATAAAATTCTTTTTCTTTCCTTTTCTTATTATTTTTGTGATGTACTCGTATGTTTTAAAGTTGTCTTGCGAAGTTGTCAATACAAATATTCGAGTGAGAATCGAACCTATATCCGTTGCGTTTACAATAAGATCGTGCACCACTAAGCTACGAGGACGTCAATATACGTCCAGTTGTGTATTATATAGCGTAATATACACAAGCTTCCTCGACGCGAGCGGCGGAGCGTAGAGACCTGTCTGTAACCAATCGATTGTCAAAACAACGTGTCATTAACTGACTGTTATTTATATTGCGACCCCGATTTAAGTGCCCTCTTGACTCACATAAAGCATTATTATAATATTTATTGATAATATATTTTTGTGTCTTTACAAATCTACCAATGTTTGAGGTGAATTTTATTTTGTCGTTAGAGTTGTTGCATGTTATATACGAGTATATGCAGTAGGATCAGCGTGAAGCTATATAGTTCAAACAGGCGAAGCTGCGAACAGCGAACGTGTGTAGAATTCCTAAAAATGTAACAAATCTGACGAACTTATTGGTACATTCAAAGCTACTGGTCGTTTCTCTCGAGGCACAAATATAGATTATTAAGATTAGTGAGGTTAGAACAAATCTAGAAATAAAAAAAGCTTTAACGACAATCTAGAACACTATGAGATATACATTTAAATTATGAACATTGTGTTTAATGCGTTAGAAAGTATTTGAGAGCTGTACCTATTATATTTATAAAAAATGTACCGCTCGCTGTAAGTAGGCTGTGCAAGTAAGTTTTTTGTAGGGAGCTTTTAAAAACTAATTTAGTACACAAAGATGACCTGAATGCCTAGATATTGTGTGTAGTTCAAGGTGCGGATGAGACTGATTCACTTTTATGTTTCTGAGCTATATACGAGATTCTTTTATGTATCTATTTTTTGTCAAGACATCTTCCGCAATCCACGATCCTGCTTCTAGTGAAGAGATCTGGTGTTGTGACACTCTTTTAAGCACTTTTTCATAAGGTCAACTTGTGTTTTTTAATGAAATATAAAAAAAAAACTGTATTTGAACTCCTAGCGAAAATATATTTCTTATCAATGAATAACTGCCAAGTTTTGTGTTCTTGCTAAAAGCTGCTTTTTTTAATTTCTTTCTTTAGATTGGGTAAATGAAAATATATTACATTACCGTCATCTACATTATCAGCGTGTATTCTCACTCTACTGAAAATAGACTTCTGAAATACACATCATTAAGCTCGATATTAGGTTCTTCACATTCAGCTGATGTATTTATCGTATCCATGAAGGTGGAGGGAGTCCCACACTACGCAAACATATATTAAAATCCACATCCATCGTATATAAAACCAGACGCAAAATACCTAACCCTTTTATAGTCTGTTTTATACTAAAGAGGCATGAATATAACAAAAAACATAAAAATAATACATAGCAAAAGCTTTTTCAGCTGGGCATCGAAGTCGCGCTCACTGACCTACTTGCAGATCTAATCGTACCGAAATGAACACGTAATGTGATGAGATGCCTCCAGTTCCAATTACTTATTGACTCTAGTTTTTTATTACATTCTTATTTTTAAAAGGAAAGCTTTTTCATATATAAAAAGAACCAGCTTATTGTTACACTTTGATGTTCTTTGATGTTTGTTAGTTTTTTTAATGTATGATATCAAAGACATATGTTCTATTATTTATTTGCCTTTGATTAATGAGAGTCATCACCATACAAATGAAGGTTTTTAATAAACGTGAGGGTAGAGAGTTCAAATATGAATCGGTATTCGAAAATTAAAATGCATTAAGGCGAAAAACTAGAAATTTGCTAAGTTGAACGCGGTTTCGTATAGAATTTTTTCTTAGTCCATTAATTGAAGAAGACGAGGCGAACCTAACCTAACCTACCTAGCTTCCTAGGTATAAATCGTCTCCATGTAAACCGCACCGAGAAGAAATCATTTCACACAAAATTTCATCAATTTTTTTTCTGGCAAATTTTGATTAGAAATCCATTGGCTTTGGGAGGAAAACCAAAAATAAAAGCTAATATTTAATAATATCGTCGCTTATATAATGAAATACAAAAAAAAAACAATAGACATGATAAATACGGCGATAACTACGGCGCCTCCACTGCCCTATGCAGGTGAAAAGAGATCTATACGTATTGCTTGTACGAAATAATTATATTACGTCTAGTGACGTCACTATAACTTTTGATTCAAAAGACCAATTAATCTGAAATTACTTTTTATAACAATGAACCGTATTAATGAATTAGCCTAGATTCATTATGGTTAATTAAAGCCAGAAGAAACTGATGACGCTGTGGCCTTATCTGATCTCAGATGATATTGACGTTCCGATTTTATGTTTTATAGGAAGGCAGGCTTTTCCCCGATTAGCAGGATAGGCGGAGGGAACCTACTGTTAAGGTAAAAAAAAGAGATTTGCCGCTGAGTTTTTTTGCGCTGGTTCTTCTCAGGTCTGAGTTAGTAACATTAGAGATTCGGTGGTAAACTGTTTGACGGTCAAAAAATCCTCTTATTTTTGTGCCAAAATCATTGCTCACGTAAAGACTTTATACTCATGTTACTCCATACAAAAAGATAAAGACCATATAAGAAATAACTACATATTTCGAAAAACTTTTACTATAACGGTCCGTTATTTAATAACGATTATACATACAAATACATAGATATTTATATCGTTGTATGCAGCCAGAGACGACAGCGTGGCCGCGCCGCCGCCGTGTGAAAGTGTCACACTTGCTTACGCTGACCTTGTACAGTGAACTAATTACCGAAATCATCTCTGTTTCAATTTGTACAGTACAGTCGACGAGTCGGAACGCCTTTTTGAACTTTTACGCTTTGTTTACTTTGCAAGTAATAGAAATTAAGAATTCTTAATTCTAATATGGACAGTCATTTGTATTCTTTGAATACTCAACCGTAGTTAACTAGTGTTAATTTCAAGTTATTATAGTTTTCATTTTGGCAATTTGAAATATATGATATAGTGATTTGACTTTTTTCAATTTTTTAGATATATAGTCTATAACGTGGTGGGGAGCGAAAAGAAACGCCTTATTTTTCATTACTGAGTCACGGGAGGATATCGCACATCTGCTGAGTTTAGAAAGCTAAAATTCATCTTAAAGTAGTTAAAGAATTTCCAGGAGAGTATTTCTTAACATTTCGCACACTTCCGGGATCGCAAATACGGAGTGTAGAGTATCGTAATTTGGCCTAAAAGAGACGAAATTAATTTAAATGTAAAAAAACGTTATTTGAACTGATTACTATCAAAATGTTTGTAAAAACTAAACAATTCCATCGAAAACAATAAAAAAAACAGCATTTTTTACATAACGAAGTGAATATGGCTTATGAACTCAGTATATAATTTGTGTTTCCGTAATGTATATGTGATATAATGATATATACTTGTCGTACATTAATACTATATGTGTAGCCTTGTTTAAACTGCGGCTATTTACATATGCTATTGTTAATTTGTCTCGCTTTGTAAATTACTTTACAAGACAATCACACTAGTTTTGAATGCTCATATTTTATGAATATTACTTTATTTTTATAGTAATTTTAAACACTGTGTATCTTGCGTAAAAGTTGTGTTTTTAAGTTTTTTTTCCGAGCAAATTTGGCAATTTTGAAGCTTTTTTATTTTTACTTTCGTTCTTAAGCGATGGGTAATATTTTTCAAGAATTTAATTGTATAAGTATAAGATTGAATAGATAGACAGAGACATGTCGTGACAGTGACATAAGCGTTTTACTATAGAGGCGTCATTTTGTGGGTTTGAATGCCGCTAAAAAATATTTTCACATTCCTTAGCACTAGGTACCCAGGTTCCCCCTTCTTACTCTGCTATGTTGTGTTGCTAATTTGACTATGGTTTCAATTGATAAGTTCTTAATGTGGATTGGATAGTCTGTTTATCTTGGCTGGTTATGACATTTTACACATGTAAAGCACTCGAAGGCCGTAGTTATAGAGGGTGAAGAAGAGACTGACACGAAGTAATATAGCCCATAGACAATATATATAGATAGACTATAGTCTGTCTCAATAAATGGACTGTACAGTTGATATAAATTTATTCAGTTCAAAAGGAGTATTTCGTTTCGAATCAGTATTTCGTACATTAACGCTTTATAGATTTTAACATAAAGCTCCAAAACCGCAGTGTGGCCGATGAGATACATCCTTAATGGAAAATCTATTTATTTGCGGATTTCCTTGGTCGGTCTTCTTTTCCAGTGTGTCAATGTAATGGGTGTCATTTACTAGAGTGCCCTTTTAGCTGATAGCTCATAATTTTAACAAGTTTCTTTGATTATTATCAAATTATATTATTTAGTTTGTTCACGCATCTCTCACATTGGAGGTTGCCAGAGAGAATTCCGTTTTGTATTTTATATAAAAAGTACACACGCTATAGAAAATTAAATGTATCTAATGTAGATACAAATTAGGATTATTTTTTTTAAATGTTATTGACACAGGGTACGTTTTTATATCTATAGATATGAACTTATACAAAAAATATTTAGAAAAAGTCCTATAAACTTTTTTTTTGTAAAAAGTGACATTTGCAAAGTAATTAAAAGTAATATAAGTTTAATATAGACTTATGACTCATTATGACTGAATTTACTGACGTATGTACGGGTATGATGTGTGAATTTCAACCTAACCTTTAGGAGGCAGCCAATTAGCACGCTTAACAGTATCGCGATTACGGCTCTTGCCAGAGTAGTTTCAATGGAACTCTATGTTTACATTATAAATTTACCAAGTAAAGTCACCTTGTACTCTGATTATTTGATATTATAGTACACACAGCTGAACAAACGTGTGACTGTAAGCAGGTTGTGGGTTCGGTCCCAGATCGAGGAAATGAGGATTTTTTTTAATATATTTTCATTTCCTCGTTCTGGTAACGAGGCAAAGCTTGGCGTTTAGTTCCGCCACTTAAAATGCGATGCCTCAAATTCAGCGAAAAGTGCCATGCAAGGGATGCATCTTAAAAAAAAACAGTTTTTCTCAAAAAATATATATTTTGCCAATTTATTGCAGCACTTACTGAGGTTGGTGCGCTTAACAAAATATACTTAGCATAATACTAAATTTAAAAACGTATAAAATTTTGGACGAAGCAGGATTTGAACCTGCGCCTCTTGAAAATCGTTCAAACGCTGTGACCACTAAGCCATCCGTCCTCACCAAGCTCCGTCGAAATTTTTATACGCTTGTTACAACTTATTTATGTTGTTAGCATCGTCCAAAATTTGCTTTTGCTTCGTCCAAAATTTTATACGTTTTTAAATTTAGTATTTTTCTTTCCTAAGTGTGGAATAACACTTTAAAAATAGTAAAAAATATACTTAGCATATTTAGGAAAGTGGAGAACGGAACGAAGTGTCTTAACACTAGTTTCCCAAGTTCTCTCTGTCTACCCCGCCATGTACGCGATACAGGATTCTGGACTCGAACCCGCTCTTTTCACCAACATCATTACGCCACGAGGTTATTTATATTTTAGTGTCCTACATTCCATATCAATCGTTCAAATTGAACATGCAACTTGTATTCACTTAACCAGCATATAAGTATCCATTGCCTCTGTAACGATTCTTGTAGGACAAAGGCTTGAGTGGTACATTATACTTGCATGGTCTATGAGTGTATACGACGTAGGTACCCTACATATATGTCTGTCATACGTCTTTGTATGAGAAATAAGCTTTATGGAACATTTCGTCTATGAATGTTCGAGTACTAGATCTTGCAATATTTGTAATTTTAATTTTGAAATAATATATTTTTTTAAATATATATTGTCTATGATATAAGCTTAGAATGTATTCATGTCCACGACAGTGGAAGAGGCGAAAGCTCTTCCCTCTCTGCTCTCTCGCTAATATTAAAGCGTCAAGTTAAAAACAACTTTATTTTTTTTTTATTATACCTCAAGTTTTTATTCTCGAGTAATTTTATAAATGCTTTTTCCCATGTAAGGAAAAAATACATTTTAAGTGATTTTCTCTTTACGCTTGTATCATGGCAGGGTAGTCAGAGGGAACTTGTGAACTTAGTGTTAAAACACTCCGTTCCGTTCGCGGGTTGAGTGGCGAAACTCAACGCAGCATTTTGTCTTATTACCGGAACGAAAAAATTAAAAAAAAACTAATTTGAAAAAACTAATTTGTATTAAATATTTCATTTTTTGAAGTGAAGTGGGGATCGAACCTACATCCTGTAGTTTACAGCCACACGCTTCTGTCCCTATGCTACGACAGCCCTCATGCCTTATTCTCTGATATTAAAATACTTAAAAAAATAACTAGTTTTCACTTAGTAAAATTCGAGAAAAACATGTCAATAATTTTCAACAAGCATAAGAAATTGATTTACTTACATAATGTAAAAGTTATTTTTTATAGTTATTTTTAAATTTTTCTCTAAATCTGTATAATTATTTATTTCTTCTTACAGGAATCGAACTCACAACCGTCAATATTTCTGCAAAATTATTAGACAAAACGAGTTATCAGTTTCATTCGCGCAGGAAAACACTTTTCATTGCTAAGCTTTCATAGAATAGATCTCAAAGGTAGAAAGATAAAAAAGTATTGTTTTATACATACATTATGTATATATATGTGTGCATTGTGCGCAATATTATGGTTAGAATGTTTGTAATGGGGGATCCACTGACTGTTTTCGTGTCGTAAGAGCTCTTGTGGAGAGACAATAAAATCCCCGCCTTATTGTTATATTATTTAGGAAACTTAGCTTCAGAGCCCAAGATGTTCTTTACTGCATTCGTAAAAAAGATATGGAGGAATCAGAATTTGAAGCCGCGCGTGTGAAATCCGTTTGAAATATTACTGCATTGTTTTTTTCTTATTTAGTTGTTACAATTTTTGTTGTTAGCGTTTATTTTTTGGTGCGCGTTAGTTAGTTAGCGTTTTTTATTAGCATCGCTATCTACAAAAACAAGGAATAGTGATTTGATAAAAAAAATGATTTGTTTTATGTATTACTGTACATAACATGGTAAGCAGAGGAAACTCAGTGTTAAAGCACTCCGTTACAAACTCTCCGACCCATTTTTTGTTTGTTTGATTGTATGTTACTTAACGCTGCCTTTTTTGCTTCTATAGTGAGGAAATGAAAATAATTAATGAAAATTTTATTATGTACGGAGTATAAAATTTTGTGTTAAGACGATTCGTTGTTCGAAACTAACCTTATTATTGAAATGTAACTAAATACATCATAATATCATTTATGTAATAGGGAAAACCTGAACGTAATTTAGACTTGTTAAAAATTCCATATTCGTACCACTGAAGGTCGCAGCCCGTGATATATCGCATACGGCCTAATTCCGTGTCTTTGTGATCTAAGAACTAATTTATTTGTACCTACATATTCTTAGCCTTTAATATGTTTTAGAAATATTAATAAAAAAAAACTGGTTATTAGAATCAGTAAATATGATGTTATCACGTACATAAGAAAAATTGATAAAAAAATGCATATTTTTATCAATTGAATTGCATTGTTATTAATAAAGTATCATTATTTCTTTATTATACAAAACAGGAGTTAATTGAAAATTTGCATTATTTGCGGTAAATTAACATTGATTTGCACTCGTTAATTAAAATATTTTTATTTCAGATTTAAAGATTGATTACAAATAACAATGTGAACGCTCAGGCCGATCGTGCGTCTCTATTATTTGCTCTGAGCTCTCGTTTGGGCGTTCGGCTCAGGTGAAACGTGACAAGAAGTCAAACTTTTTCATGAGTGCATCGATCGTTGATTTATATTTATGGATTGATTTATTTTTATAAGACTTTGTTAATTAACCCAGTTAGTGGGTAACCTATGTATATTTATGTAGTTGTCTGACAGTTGGTAAGCAACGAAATAACAAAAAAATATATACAAAATGTATAGATGTATGAGAGGCTGGTGACAAGTGTTTGTGCATTAAGTACAGTCACGTTGCTTATGAGCGACTCACTGGCAAGGAATGATTCACGCCGGTCACACGTACTATTGTTTATAATTATCAATTGCTTAATGACATGCTATAGTATCATTTGTAACAGATATATCCAGGATCCTAGGATACTCATGTAGAAACCATTTAACATTTAAACTCTTAGGACGATTTTAAGTATTTTTAAAAATATCTCTTGTTAAAATATTAAAAGTGATTAAGGCATTTTATAAAATGTTGTATTTTTAGAGCATTGAACAGTGTTTCTTGAAATCTCTAAAAAAATGGGAAGAAACAGAATTTTCTTTTTTTTTAGCTTCATGCTGTATCCCGCACAAAGCAGGGTAGGCAAAGGGAACCCGAGAACCTAGTGTTAAGACACTCGGTTCCATTTCCGTTCCCCACTTCCCGCCGAATGAGGCGTTGCGTGTTGAGTGGCATAACTCAACGCCGCGCTTTTGCGTTATTACCAGAGCGGAGAAATGAAACACTAAACATTTAAATTGAAAATATTAAATATATCATTTCCTCGACTCGGGATCGAACCCAGAACTTGTCGGTTACAGTCACCCGCTTGTGCCGCTACGCCACGACAGGCAGAATTTCCAATTTTATTTTTAAATTGTCGACATGTATATACTCCCCCATTACTCTCTGACAGTCGGAACTACGCGGTACACGCTCTGTAGGGGTGCGCCCCTATACTAACACAGGATTTGGAAACTTCAACGAGAACTGCACAAAACGGGCTTCTACGGATCTTAAAGGCGTAAACGCGTCAAGTTGAGGCTTGGCAAAGCAAATATTAAATATTTCATTTCCTTGAGTGGGAAACTCAAGGAAATGAAATATTTAATATTTGCTTTTTTCTCGCTATGGTACACCAAGCACAGCACGGCTTTGCTTTTTTGACACTCAATGAAGCATTGCATGAGAATTCGGCTGAAAGTGGGGTATAGACATTTCTCAATGGGAACGGAGTGTCAAGGATCTTATTATACATTAAATACCTATTTTCCAAATGCCACTTAAATTTGTTTTCCTCTTGTTGTATCCCGCATATAGCAGGGTAGGCAGGGATCTTTTAAACCTAGTGTTAAGTAAGACACTTCCGTTCACATTCCGCCCAATTATTGAGGCATTGCGTGTAGCGTGGCGGAACTCAACGCCGCGCTTTGACTCGTTACCAAAATGAAGAAAAAAATAAAAAATATTCCATTTCCATGATTGGAAATTAAGCTACTGCTGCTATTTTATTTTTTATTCTTTCTTCTTTTTTTATTCTTTTGCCCTGGTAAAAAGGCAGAGCGCGGCGTAGAGTTCCGCCACTCAACATGTAATGCCTCAAATTCAGTGGAAAGTGGGGAAAAGAAGTGTCTGAATGGAAACGGAATGTCTTAATACTAGGTCGCCTCTGGCTACCCTACCGTGTGCGGAATACAGAGTAACGCTAAAAAAATATAACAGAAAAAAAAACATTTCATTGTTCATCTATTTCAAATAATATTTTTTTACATACATTTTAAATATTTATACATATGACGTTCATATTATATTTAAATAGTCAAGTTTTTATTACAACGTATGCTTAAGATACAGTACACAGATTAAACTAAAATATTTTGTTTTTTTTTTTTAAAGATTACTATCACCTCTAATAAAGGAGTTAAACTATTTTAATTATCATTATATAAATGACTCATAGACATAACGATCCTAATTAGAATTTTAAAATCGTTTTAACACATACTTAGGAACAAAAAAATATACGGGAGTTTAATTTTGTACGTCGTTTGTAAACTACTTGTTGGTAAA
>DWMZ01006526.1:0-10276 GCA_018249855.1 Eueides tales michaeli | reverse complement strand
CTTTATAGTTGAATATTTGTAAAGAACTTTCCTAGTCACACATGGCAGGGTGGTCAGTGGGAACTTGGGAACCTAGTGTTAAAACTCTCCGTTTCCTTCCCGACTTTCCGTCGAATTTGTGGCATTGCGTATTAAGTGGCAGAACTTAACGTCACCATAAATATTTAATTTAAAAATATGAAATATTTCATTGAGTTTACAGTCTCACGTACATGCCTCTGCGTTGCGACAGGCGTCGAACTAATTATTTTTTTTATATTTACGCTCTATATCACATATATCCCCCGAGAAGTAATTGCAACCATTCCTTTATAAAGGAAGTATTATTAATATATATTTTTTTGTTTTGTTCTTTTTTTTTAGCTTCACGCTTTATACGGCGCGAGGCAGGGTAGGCAGAGGGAACCCGGGAACCTAGTGTTAAGACACACCGTTTCAATTTCGTTCCCTACTTGTCGCCGAATTTTGTGGCATTGCGTGTTGAGTTGCGGAGCTCAACGCCGCGCTTTGACTTATTACCAGAGCGAAGAAATGAAGCATTAAATATTTAAATTGAAAATATTAAACATTTCATTTCCTCGACTGGGGATCGAACCCAGAACCTATCGGTTACAGTCACACGCTTGTGCCGCTGCGCCACGACAGGCCTCATATTACTCACAGTATTATTAATAAAACATTTATATATTCTAGTTTGCAATCTGTAAATTGTACAAAACCAACTTCTAAGCCCAAACACCGAAATCAAAGGCCCGTGTGTTGTGACTTGAGTTGTGTCTGGTTCTGCAGGCTGATAGGCAGTATTATTACTATAGCGGCCTGTTACTTCGGCGCCTACGCTTTTATATCGGACACTAAATTGAGGTTTGGTTTGTTTGTGCCTTAACTTGAAAATTGTTATGTAGATATTATATTGTGATGTTTGTAAATTGAATGTCGTTTTTATGATAACTAATTATATGTATGTGATTAATATAATGCAACGGTGTAATAAAAACTTTTAAATTTCATCTTACCTTCACATTGTATCACGCGTATTGCTTAAAGGGCTTGCAGAGGCGTAGGGAAGGCAGTGTTAAGACACTCCGTTTTCCACTTTCTGTCAATTTTCGAGGCTGGCGTTATTGAAATGACAAAACTCAACGCCCCGTTTTATTGTCACCAGACCGAGAAAATGAAAATAATGCATTCACCCAAATTAAAATTGAACACACAACCTTCGCTTTTACAGACAGACGCAGTGCCGCTGCCCTACGATAGTTCGAAAACTTATTTTTTAAATTTAAAGCTGTAACTACACGGTGTATACCAAACAGAGAGAACATACTTTTTTTAAAAAACATAATTTTTTTAGCGTTGCAGGATTTGAGCCCGCGCCTCTTTGGATACCGTCCAAGCGCTCTGACCAACTGAGCCATACGTTCTTATCTAGCGTCGAAATTGTTACAAGTTATTACAACTTTTATGTTGTTATAGAGAACGTGGTTTTTCAAGACACACCTTTCTCCACATTAGTAAGATACCTTAAAACGAAAAAACGGCTTCCTTAAAGGATCACTTTATTACCCGTCTATCTTTCTATTAAGATCGTTCATTAGTTAATATGCAATATTCAAGTCTACGGTTCTTTGGATCATAGAAAAAACATTCTTCTATATCAACCCACTCAAAATATACGAGCATTTATGCTTCATTTTTTTTTTATTTTGATTGAAATTATATTGTACTTTCCGGGGTCCTATAATTATGAAAATTTGCACGAAATGAGAACATGTATATACAAGTAAAGAAAAAAGTCCAAAAAGTTAAAATTTGTAACTACCTTAACTAAGTATGTTAACTTTTTTAAAATATACAAATTTAAAATATATTAGTACAGAACCCCCGATGGACTGATCCAACTCACACTTGACCGGATTTTTTATACCTAGTCGTACCGGATATCTAAATACACAATAGCATAAAGATATAAAAGTCTGCATGCTACAAATATTTGCCATTTATTGTTCAATTAGTATAATTGAGATGATATCTTTCTTTTACTGGTTATAAATCAAGTAAAATATATATATTTTTTTTTTGAGTTAACTTGATATAGAAACAGACATATATGCACTTTCGAAAAGATTACACAAAGCATGAGAGACGTGTGTTAATATAATAATTGCGTCTAATACGATCAAAATGAAAGTAAATCGCACAATGAATAAAGTAGGTACTCAGTTGAGAAGATTATATCTTGATGTTCAGTTTTTGCAGTTACTTAACTAGTTGTTTTATTGGGTTTGTTTATTTGTTTGTTTGTTTTTTTTTATTATTTTGAATGTTTAGGTCATTATTATATGGTTATTGCAAGTGAAAGAAACACCAGGGGCGTATTTAGAAATTGAAATCTGTATGTGTACAGGATTTTTTTTTAACTTTTCAATAAAATTTTAAAATTTCTGGGGTGGGCACAAAACTGTTTTGTTATGGAAGGCTTTCTTGATTGGACCGGCAAAATTATATTCACTGTACTTATATAAGTCGGTGAGTATAATAAGAATACGTACCTAACCTTTATTATATTAACTACAGTAAGAAATTGAAAATTTATTATATTCAATTTCAATTTTTATAATGAAAAGTAAAAGTTCAATATAATAATTACGAAAAATTGTAAATTCGAATAAAAGACAATTTCAAAAAATCCCTTTCTTATCATAGGCAAAAAGATTGTCGCTCCTTAGCTCACTCACTCACTCAGCTTCACTCTGTATCCCGCACTTGGCAGGGTAGGCAGAGGGAACTTGGAAACCTAGTGTTACGACACTCCGTTCCACTTCCGTTCCCCACTTTCCGCCGAATTCGAGGCATTTCGTGTTGAGTGGCGGAACTCAACGCCGTGTTTTGCCTTGTTGCCAAAGCGAAGAAATGAAAACATGTGGGAAGAAATGAGGACACAACAAAAAACGAGTGGAGATCGAACCCACAACCTGTCGGTTGCAGTCAGACGCTTGTGCCGCTGCGCCACGACAGACCTTCTTAGGTGCTAAACCAATTATCATAAAATATAGTTAAAAACGACCACGATGACTGAACAAGGCTTTTCATTACAAAAACTGCACTAGAATCAGTGTATTAGCATTCCTCTTTTGACAACGTGACTCTTCCACTCGTACTTTAGTCGCCTCTTACGACACCATCAGTACCAGGGTGATCCTATTCTAAGCCGGGATCACACGGCGAAACACACATTATTCTAGCAATTAATTTCATTTTCATTTTGAAGTTTTTTAATATTTGTTACAGTTGCTACTGTTATAAATTTTAAAAAACATTGTAGCTCACAACCAATTCAAAAGATATTGAATTATAGACTCCCTTTATCTTGGTACAAGTGTGAAAGTAATAAAGAAACCAAAATTGGATACATTTCTAAATATCATTCATATGTTGGGCAATTGTTGTCGAGGTCTGAGCTAGCTATTGGATAAAAGTAAAATATACGTGCAGATTATGGTTGTTATATAATATTATATAATGATAACTTCAGCTTTCTCTCCACTTAAATGTGATTAGAAAAAATATAAAAAAATATTTAATATTCGCATATAAAGAACAGCTATCAAGTTGTTTTACATATACTGTACAAAGTATAGGTCATTTTCGTTATGTATGATTATTTTTTTAAAGTGCAAAGCGTGTTTAAAATTTATTTATTTAGAAAAGGTATAATTTGAACGGATTTGATAATTTATGCGTTTTATAAATAAATATTTGTATTTTCTAAGTGTGGATTAACACTTATTTGAGGTTTGTCGTGGCGCAGCGGTACAAGCGTGTGACTGTAACCGACAGGTTGTGGGTTCGATCCCCACTCGAAGAATAGAAATATTTAATATTTTCAATTTAAATATTTAATGTTTTCATTTCTTTACTCTGGTAATAAGGCAAAACGCGGCGTTGACTTCAGCCACTCAACACGCAATGCCTCATATTCGGCGGAAAGTGGAGAACGGAAATGGAACGAAGTGTCTTAACACTAGGTTTCCAAGTTCCCTCTCCCTACCCTGCCAGTTGCGGGATAAAGCGTGAAGCTATAAAAACACAAATAAAAAAAAAGATTAACACTTTAAATTAGAAGAAAGGTTGAACTTTTTACACTCCTTGAAAGAGATTAAAAAATATATGTTATTTAGTGAAACGCTAACAAAAACTTAGAATTGCATATAACGTAGTTTTTTTTTCTTTGTGTGGTTTAGTTATTGTTTTTCTGTAGGTACTGAATCGATATCTCCACGGCATGTATATTCGAATTCTTTCCTACGTCAATTATTATTATCAATTTATTAAAATTTCGTTCTCGATAAGAGCTTTTATGCTTTAGTATGTGTATATATCAAGTCGTGATTGTCAGTTCTGTTTTAAGATGACAAATGATTAGCAGCTCCTTTGTTTGAGGAGCAACTGATTTTTTTGCCATTTTTTTTCAAACACTTTCTATTTTAAAAATATTTTTTTATCAATTTTTTTTGTTTGTTAATTTGGATTCTTAGTTTTTATTTAAATTATCCTAATAATATAAGGGTGAAAGTATGTGATGAATTTTTGTTCTACTTTCAAGTAAAAATCACTAAACGGATTTGGATGAAACTTCACAATAGTACAGCTTATATATCAAACTAACACATAGGCTACAATTAGTGTAAATGAACAATTTGTATAATTTGAATGTAATAATAAAAATTAGGCAGACGAAGCCGCGTGTCTGTCGTTAGTATTTTATACGTTTAGACAAATTTTTTTTCTATACTACTATATATTATATTACAGTATGTTTTATAAGGTATACAAAAAAGTAACTAATAAAGTCATGACCGATTCTATCAACGAATATACATATTTATTTATATTATTTAATGAAACTAATAATTTTTTACTTGTGAAATATAAACCTGTTGCAAGTTTCATATCAACGTACCGGAAAATATTAAATACAATTTACTAAAGTGTAACAAATCTGAGTGCACGCAATACTGTACAAGGAAGTAAGGTTTGCGATGCGTAATATATTAATAATACTTTTAATTATTTTATTATTTTTAATTGAACTTATTTAAAACGGGAACTTTATTTGGGGAACTATGTTCCCAAGGTCCCTCTGCCTACCCTGCCATGTGCGGAATACGGTGTGAAGCCGAGTGAGCCGAGGCTTTAATAGTTGAAACCTAACCGTGGCTTAGCAAGCTTAAGCAATAATATTATATTGCAGCCAAATTATACAAAATTGTTATATAAATTATGGAATATTTGTTATTATGAGGTATAAGCTATATTACTGTAGATTTTATCTAAATTCGTTTAGTAGTTTTTGCGTGAAAGTGGTACAAATTCAACCTTATAAAATTTCACATTTGAAATGTTAGTATATCAGTAAGATATTTAGAGGCCTGTCGTGACGCAGCGGCTCAAGCGTGTGGCTGTAACCGACAGGTTCTGGATTCGATACTCACTCGAGGAAATGAAATATTTAAAATTTTCAATTTAAATATTTAATATTTCATTTCTTAAAGGTAAAGCGCGGCGTTGAGTTCCGCCACTCAACACGCAATGCGTCAAATTCGGCAGAAAGTGAAGAAAGGAAGTGGATTAACACTAGGTTCCCTCTGCCTACGCTGCCTTGTGCGCGCACACAGCGCATATAGCGTGAAGCTAAAAAAAAAAGAAAAAAAAGTAAGATATTTAACATTACATCTCTTAGTTGGTAGAGCATATGAAATTATAACAATTTTACTTTGATGTTTATTGATAAATTAAAGTTTAAAGACCGCCAACTATGTGATTGACTAACACATTATAAACCTATATGTGTTAGTTAATCACAAAGTTGCCGGGTATATACATTATTATACATATATACCTACGGGGAAAACATTTAGTAACCGACGATTATTGATAATCCCTATTAAAAATGTAAAAAAACAATCTAGTATGAAAGGAAAGAATTTGAAAAAAAACCTGTAATAATAAGACAGTATTAATTATAGATAGTAACAATTTCTTTACAAAAAAATTAAAATAGCAAATCAAAACCGTAAACGTGAAATGAGAGCCAAGTTAAACGTTGAGTAATGCGTCGTTGTCGACGTCACGGACAAAATAATTAGATCTATATGGGTGCTGAGTGTGTTTAAGCTTTAAATTTGACTTGGCTACTTTTTTACTACCAGACACCGAACCAAATATCAATCTAATAGCTAACTTGTATATATATTTAAGCTTATACAAAAAAAAATGTCAATGGTAATTTATAGCCTGAACTCCATCACGAGAAGAACAAACCAAGATTTTAAGCCTGTCGTGGCGCAGTGGTTTATAAAACTTGCTTGCGATTGTAAATGCTATAGGTTGTCAGACCGATCTCCACTCGAGGAAGAGAAATATTTTTGGTGACGAGGTGAAGTGTGGCGGTGATGAGTTTCCACTCTTTTTTTTATAGCTTCACGCTGAATCCCGCACTTGGCAGTGTAGGCAGAGGGAACTTGAGAACCTAGTGTCAAGACACTCCGTTCCACTTCCGTTCCCCACTTTCCACTCGATACACAATATCTCGATTCGGCGGAAATCGGGCAATGGAAGTGTTCTAATGGGAACAACCCTAGCCTATTATATATCTATGCGCGATACAGCGTTAACCTACAATTAGAAGTTGATACAGAATTCGACACTAATTTCACATAAATATTTTTATGGTATCACTTTTGTTATATTATACTCAGATAAATTGCTAATTTGGTTGCGAGTTCAATCCTACTCAGCTATACGGGGTATATAAAAATCTAAATAAAAATATTTTCTGAGTCGCTAAACTAACTATGTGTATTATATTGCTATTCTTTATTATTGTTATTATTATTCTCTCTCTAGGAAGAAATTTCTTATAGAAATAATCCCGCCATTGTAAACTTGCTTCACAATTGTTTTTTTTCTATATATATATATATGTCACTGTCATATAGACATATGGTATTATTACAATAATAATATTTAAAATTACAACTATCAATAATTTATTTTTCAACTGCACTTGCTATCAAAAGGCAATATTAAAAATACGCACAAACTTGGCTATTTAAATCTATGCTTTTTATTAATATTGTTCGCTCCAATTTGGAGTCGAATACGCCTGTAGCATATCTCTAGTATCAATCGATTGGAAAAGAAATCTATTTAGAGCTATCTAGTTTCAATTTTTTTATTCGAGACACAGATCTGGCTTCCGTCGTGATATCTTAGATCTCGGCGCATAAAATTTGGGTCTACCCACGTATTCAGTGCGCGCGTAAATAATGAGGCAAAAATAAACATTTGAACATAGTGACTGTTAAGTTTACTATTGGAAAGAGTACGTTACATTAGTTCTTAAATTAAAAATATATAGAATTTTAGTAGCCCAATTTTTGAGATAACATGCGGCGTTGAGTTTCAATTTTGAAACTTTTTGTGTTAAAATTGGACAGGAAATGGGGAAAGGAGTGTCTTAACAATGCCTATCCTGCTATGTGAGAAATAAGTCTTAACAATGCCTACCCTGCTATGTGAGAAGTGTTGTAAGACAGCTTGCTGGTTTTACCACTGGCTGATATAGTACCGGATAGCCTTATCTGCTAGATACGCAATATACTTTTCGCGTTTTCGACAGCTCGTCACCTGTTACGTGGTTCATTATTATCTACCAGATTGTAAGGGGATATTACCAGTTGTAAGGGGAAACAGAAAAAAAATATAAACAACCAATATCCGTCAGATAACATTAATTGTCAGATTACTATCTACAACTTTATTCGTACCGGTGAAACCGAACTTTAATTTTATATTGTAGTTTCCTATTTAATATATTGAAATAAATAAGACACAATTTAATGTAATCTGAATACGCTATCGCGTAAGAGAAAGATTCGGTCCACGCGGTCAGCGGGTCAAGTTGTTTGCACAAACAAGTTTATCTTTGTTTTAACTCTGTTTGCCCGTCGATACTTACAGAGGGGTGATAAATGAAAAGGGGCGGATGTGTTTAACATATGTTGTATGTTGCTTTTTTTAAGGATCATCAATAGTATCAATGTTTTTGAATTTTTAAAATGGTATGAAAAAAAAATTGTGGAATCAATAAAATGTGAATAATGAAACAATTGCTGCATATTATCGACTATATTTATTATTTTCTTTTTGTTTCAGCTTCACACATGGCAGGGTAGGCAGAGGGAATCTGGGAAGCTCGTGTTAAGACACTCCGTTCCGTGCCTCATTTTCAGCCAAATTTAAAGAATTGCGTGTTAAGTGGCGGTAACTCAACGTCGCGCTTTTTCTTGCTACTATGGTGAAGAAATGAAAATATTAATTATTTCACTATATCGTGTTGGGATCGAACCTACAACCTGTCGGTTACAAATACACCCGAGCAAGAAGCCCCTGCGTCGCATGTTGACATTATTTTTTTCTATATAACACATTTTGAAGTAGGTATATAACGATATGGGTAATATTCTTTCTCTCGTATATATAAAGGCCTCAAATAAATTATAATTAATAGAAATCTTTTATTGTGTTATATGTTAATTAAGCTAATATTTTAAAGCAGAAGCTTATTTCGCTGAACGCGTTAATATCAGATCAGTGGTTACTGGTTCAAATCGAGAAAATATTTTCAGTCCATCTATCTGGAAGGACTTTAAGGAACAATAATTTAAACAAGTCTAATCTATGACGGGCTTCCATTACTAATATAATGGAAAAAACACTTCTTTTACTTCCACTGGATATGTCTATAGGAATTTTATTAAAGTTTTCTCATATATTCAATTTTTTAAAATATTTCTTATTGCTTCACGCTATAACCAGAGCATTGCTTTGCCTTCTTACAAGAACGAAGAAATGAAAGTCATAAATATTTCATTTTCTCAAATGGGGATCGAACCCACAACCTGTCGTTTTTACAGTGTCACACTTGTGTCCCTGCGCCATGACACGCCTCAAAAATGTATATATTATTTTGAAATGAAGTGTCCATGTTAAGACATCTCGATGCATGTTTTGCAATGAATTCAACGTACGACGTGAGCAGGAATAATTCTAAAGTGACAGATGAGAAACTCTCCCGCCAATATATAAGATTCAATTTTGCTTTCGGTGTTTCAAAGGTCGACGCACCTACGTTCAGGTAATTTTATATGGTACTTGACTATATAGTTTAAGCAAATTTTATAATGAAATTTAGCATTTTTAACTGTACTTGTATAATTTGAATATAAAAATCACCATAAGGCTTTAATTTTTTTTAATAGTAATAGAAAGAAAATACGTGCAAATTAGTATATATTAATTATTAATGTCTATAAAAAATATTATTTAAAGAATTATAATTTTAATATGGCATAATTGCCATACGTTTGAGTGTACGTGATAAGCGAGGAAACGGATTACTTATTAATTTCAGACGAGCGTGGATCGAACATACAACCGTCGGCGTCGTATCATCATTGACACGCTGAGCTAAGAGGGTTTTAAAAATATTTGACGTAATTAAAAAAAAAACAATTTTAGTTGAAAGATCTTTCTTGGGATAAAGATGATAGTTATAATCTACACATTCCTATGATCAAATCTTTTTTTTATTCTAAATATATCTATCATAGAATTAGTTTCCTTAACTTTTTGTTTATATTTTTTATAATATAGCAATATATTTTATATTCTTTATTGCACTTAACAAAAAACATTAGAAATACAAACTTTAAAACTAGTCAACAAAGGTTGACTTGTTTCTTAAAGAAATGTCTTGCAGCCAACCAATGGAAGTGGATGATTGTCAAATAGCGGGATGAGAGCACAGTGCCGTTAAGAACAATGAGAAAAAAAGAATAAAATAAAAAAAAAGACAATAATAATAAAGAAAAAGCTTTGTATCCTAATAAATATATAGATTCATATACAACTAGCTGTTACCCGCGACTTCGTCCGCGTTCACTATTTTGGCCATAGTGACTTACACATAGAGATAGTGACTTACACAAATTCAAATTTGAGGGTTGCCCTCGATTTCTCCAGGATTCCATCATCAGATCCTGATCTCCTTACCATGGGACCAATTGTGAAATATGCCCTCTCAAACAAAAAAAGAATTTTGAAAATCGGTCCACCCATCTTCGAGTAATCGGGGAACATACATAAAAAACCTCCTTTTTTATGTCGGTTAAAATCCCTATAAATTTTAACTTATTATGTTATTCTGATA
>DWMZ01006525.1:0-10276 GCA_018249855.1 Eueides tales michaeli | reverse complement strand
ATATATATAAAAGAATATATATATATATATATATATATATATATATATAGGGATAGAAGAGGCAGAACCAACTTGTTCTCAAGAATTAAGTATCATTCCCTATTATTTCACGCTCCTTCCCACTTTCCGTTGCATTCTTTAGACATTGTGCCACCAGAATGAGGAAATGAAAATGTTAAATATTCAATTTGAATTTGAAAATTTGAATTTATTGTATTTTGAGTACAAAATTAAAAATAAGTAAAGTACTTTAAAAAAAAAACAATATTATTTCTTTTTGATGAAAAGTAGAGGCTCGTTTTAAATAAAATTTATTATAGAAAAGAAGCCGCCAATCACTATGGTGACAGGGTAGTCGAAAATCTAATTAATTACGCCCAATACCTTCGTTGCTTTGGACCTAACATAATAAATGTTCATTCAATCACCCTCAAAAATAATTTATTCCGAAGGAAAATCTTTTTAAAATATCATAATTTTATGTTTTTTTGAAAATATATTTGTCAAAATAATAATTCTCGATAAGCTTTAGACAGCTTTTGGCGGGCTGTTAATAAAAGGCGATTGGGATTTCTGAAGGGAAATTGTCGTCTAGTGCCTCTTGCATGCCTTCGTAGGCCGGTAAGACGGAGTGTGGAAATACTATATAATAATAGACTTCTCGATAACTGCTCGAGATGGTGAAACCATTACTGTGTACAACTACAGTAACTGCATGAGGCTTAAATACGGACTAATTCGTCACATTAAGACATTTTTGTATTGTTTAAACGTATTCACTTCCTAGAAATAAGATGGTAGAACTTTTCTAAGCGTTCTAAAGTTTAAAAGAATAATACTAGAATATTTTTTAAATATTTAAAGCCTGTCGTGGTGCAGCGGCACAAGCGGCACAAGGTTGTGGGTTCGATCCCCACTCGAGGAAATGAAGTATTTAAATTTAATAAAAAAATAATAAAAAAAATTTCAATTTAAATATTTAATGTTTTCATTTCTTCGCTCTGTTAACAAGGCAAAGTGCGGAGTAGAGTTACGCCACTCAACACGCAATGTCTCAAATTCGGCGGAGAGTGGAGAACGGAACGCCTCAACACTAGATTCTAAAGCTCCCTCTGCCAGCCATGTGGTGGAAAAACAGGGGGAAGCTAAAAAAAATTAAAATATAACACTTTGGTGGGAAAATTCGTTGAAAATGAATAGATGTAATATCTTTTTAAAATCTTGCGGGATGTCACTTTAACATGATAATAAAGAGGTTTAGTATTGCGAAGATTGCTTTACGTGCTCTCTAGGGTATGAGGACGGAGCACTGCGATCTTATTTCCTATATTCATATACGTTTTTATGTTAAATAAAATCTTTATTCGGAAAAAGCTTAAGATACATTAAATAGATGTTCATTTTCTTTAGTTTCACGCTGTATCCCGCACATGACGGCGTGAAACTAAGGCAGAGGAGAATTACGAAGCTATTGTTAAGACATTTTGTTCTCCACTTTCCCCAAATTTAAGACATACGTGTTAAATGGTTGTTGCCTCAAGTTGGAATCGAACCCAGAATCTGTCACATTTTCAAGTCTAAATGTTTTCTAAATATTATTTTTTTCTAATCAGTAAACTTCACCCTAGAAAAATACTAATCCTAATAAACGTATATTAGAAACTATTTAATTTTTTTATAGAATTTTCATACACATAACAAAAAAAAACATTACAGCTTAGATACTTACTTGTCTCACCAGGACGGTAATGATGCCTTGCGGGTCGTACTATCACATCACGGACGGGCCCCAAGAGGCGGATAACGCTATGGCTTTTAGCAGTACACTCGTCGTTGCCAACGCAACCGACAGTTGTATGTAGAGTGCAATGAGATGCAGGTGACGATGGTATCTTGAGAGGTATTATGCCGTAGCCTGGAACAAAATGAACATTAAATAATTGAGTTTTTTTTTAAAGCTAGTGTTAAGACACTCTGTTCTCATTGGGACACTTCCTTTTCCTACTTTTCAATGAACTTGACGCATTGCGTCTTAAGTAGCGGAACTCAACGCCGCGATTAACTATATACCAATGTTGGTAGAAAGTAGCTAGCGTAAGACACTCTGTTCCTTTTTTTTCGAGATATATATATCTCGAGATATACATATTTTTAATTTCGTAGTTTTACCAAGCTCTTGTTATTCAAAGATTCAACTTTATAATAGCAATTTTTATTTTTTAATAAATATACTTATTATATATGAATACTTTATGACCAAAAATAAATAAAAAGTCATAGTATATCACAAAGAAATGAAAAAATCTTTCTGATCCGCTGAAATTAGCAATTAATTTTTATATTACAAATCAATAATATAAAAATAATTATACTTAAACAGAACAAAAATTTCCCATAAAAGCTGTGTAAAGTTTGAAATATCAACAATAAAAGTACTTGGAGCACCTCCAAATGGAAAGATGTTGAAGAAATTGCTCTGGCATTTGCCAACCACTCAAATGAACCAGACACTATTATTAAGAGGTAAAAATGATTACCTAAGAATTTTAAATTCTATTCTATTGTCTACGGTTGAAATGTTTTTTTTTTATAGAACTGTTTTTAAAAATATAAATAGTAGGAAATTCATTATTCAGTCATAGAAAATATGTAAGTAAGCACCTTATATATATTTTTCAAAATTAAATTTTATTTCCTTTTATTACATTGTATACTTTTTATATTAAATATTTGGTAAAAAGCTTAATATAGTAACTTATAACAATATCCATATATAATATCAATATATTACATGCATGTGATTTTGTTGACTCTCTCTCTCTCTCTCTCACTGAGCTCCACGCTGTATTCCGCACTTGGCAGGGTAGGCCGAGGGAACTTGGGAACCTAGTGTTAAGACACTCCGTTCCACTTTCGTTTCCCCACTTTCCGCCGAATTTGAGACATTGCATGTTGAGTGGCGGAACCAAACGCCGCGTTTTCCCTTGTTACCAGAGCAAAGAAATGAAAACATTAAATATTTAAATTGAAAATATTAAATATTTCATTTCCTCGAGTGGGGATCGAACCCACAATCTGTCGGTTACAGTCACACGCTTGTGCCGCTGCGCCACGACAGGCCTCCATTTTGATTTTGTTCAATGTAAATTTGTTCAATGTAATAAAAATAATAATTAAAGGTTTTGCAGAAATGTTCTAACACAAATTCTACAAATCCAACAATTTGAGGAAATTGTTTCTATAATATGTCGAAAATATTTATAAGGCATTATTTTTTTTTACTTCAAATATAGAAATATATTTATTATTTAAGTAATATATAGAAAATAAATACATTTTGTATATATTATACACAAAGATAAACTTGTAATAAAATTATTTAATTTAAACCTTTTTTACACGATTTAAAACAATCTTACGCTACATTACAATTTCATTTATTAACATATAAAAATAATTTACATTAAATCTTTCAATATATAATGAAAAAACAGAATATATATTATTACACTGTATGTGAATAAGTAAAACAACTTTTTCTTGAGCAGTTCATTTGAATTTCAAATACGAATACACAGAATTCGTTACATATTAATAACAAAGGCGACTTCTAGAACGACTTATTTGAGTTTATCTTTGTTTCTTCACATAATTCTTTATAAGAAAAAAGGAAGACTATTTTTCATTTAGAGGACGCAATAATATATCTTTTACGTTTTATTATTTTTCTTATTATGAAAATATCGTCAGTTCTGTAGCTTTTGACTTTTTTTATGTCTTTCTCTTTCTATTACATAAATAAGTTTAGTCGACCTTATCTTACTCAGGGTAACCTTTTCCTTTTTACGATATGTATTTATTTTTTATATATAACGCTGTCGGGGCGTTTAATTATTTTTTAAAATTAATTCACGCCCGTAAAACATAGTGGCGATGGCGGCCATTTCTTATTTATTTAACGTGAGTGAAGTAAGCATGAGGGATGCGTAAACTCGGACACGATCGTCGGAGTCAACACGGAGCCGGATTGTAAACAGGTCCCGACCTTTAAAAAGTACGATGATGGAAATTGAAGTCCTCATTTACGAACACAAAGACCGCGGTATGATTTGAGACGATTGAAGGTATGCTGTGCTGCTCGGTCGGGCAATCCGGATCTCCGTAAGAAATAACAAGGCTGGCTGTTATGTCTCATGATAAATACAGTTAATTAATATTGGCCAGTAAATATACCAAAAAGTATCTAATTTAACCTAATTAACTAATTAATTAAAGAAGTGATAATCTCGCTAATTTAATCTCTATCGATAATCGCTCTAGACTTCAATAACATCTCAAGACTAATTATTATTAAATTGTGAAAGTTAAGGAACAACAAATTTAAGCTACTGAATATATGTTTTTTATCCTGTCAGCAATAGTACAAAACAACATATACTATTTCTATTTCTCATTTCATCAACATATCTATATACATCTATATAACATTATATTTGACATTTTAAATGAAACACTTTTAAACGGATTAATCGCGTATATTGAGTTTTAAACATTTTTGGAAACCCGATGTTTCGAACACTTTACAGTAGTCCGTGGTCATGGGTAGACTGACTACTGTAAAGTGTTCGAAAGGTCGGGTTTTCAAAAGTGTTTAAAACTCAATATACGCGATTAATCCGTTTAAAAGTGTTTCATTTAAAATGTGTAACAATCGCGAAAATCAAACATACTATTATTATATTTGACGTATGAA
Organism: Eueides tales michaeli; assembly: GCA_018249855.1. NCBI lineage: Eukaryota > Metazoa > Arthropoda > Insecta > Lepidoptera > Nymphalidae > Eueides > Eueides tales. Next base: position 5,523 of record DWMZ01006525.1, on the reverse strand, counting down.
TGTAAACGCGACGGTTGTTTGTTTTATTTCCACGCTCTGGTGGCGACATTGAGTTCCACCGTTGATAGGTTTTAGAAGTGCCTAAAAAACCATGTATTCTCTGTACATCTAACGTACGTAAGACTATAAAATGATACTTATTCTAAAAAAATAAAATTGTGTTATGTAAGCAAATGGTGCCCTGGTATACAATATATGTAGAATTATATTTACTGTAAATTAGAATTATAAAAGGGAAATACATAGGAATAACAAATCTTGATTTCTCTTGCGTTTATATTCTAAAGCCGTGACTAATTGAGTTAAGCCTCTTTAGGAGCCAACAAAGATTCCAATAATAAAAATACAACAAAATACTACACATTTATGTTCATAAATAGATATTTTATTTTATTCTATTTATTCAGCTTCACGTTATACACCGCACATGGCAGGGTAAGCAAAGGAAACTAGAGAACCTAGTGTTAAGATACTCCATTCTGTTCCCCACTCTCCGCCTAATTTCTGACATTTGCATGTTGAGTGGCAGAACTCAACGTCGATCTCTCCGGTAATTTCATTATTATTTTCATCAGTATCAGTAAATTAAGTAATCATAGAAAACTTTTGCAATATAAGTAGTTCTAATTATGGTTATTTTCATTTAAGCTCAAAGATAATTCAAAAAGAACGATAATTCAAAAAGAATAAAATTCCTTTATGTTTTCTAATTATGCTATGAATTTTGAGAAATGAAATGCTATGAAAGTTCATATATATTTTTACTCAAATTTGTATTTAATTATAAAAATATAGTGTTTTATATAAAACAATATTAACTTTACAGCTTGAATTGCAATTTCGTTGACAATGCTATTATTATAGCACTAAATGGTCTCTTAAAGGAGAAAATCGTTTATACAGTCCCAGGTGAAATTCCCTGGATCTTTGTTATAACTATTAGAGCTTGAAACAAGCTACACTAGAAATTATGAAAGAAATAAAGTAGTGCCAGATAAAACAGTAATAATTTTATTCTTAATACTATATGAAAAATCTAATTTCTAAAAATTACTTTTTAACTCATTTTCTTATTTCGAAGATTAAAGAAAATAAATATATTCAGTTATATCTTTCTATTACACTTCTACCATGATAACTACACTTGAAATTAAAAAAAAAATGAGAATTTCGGAAAAAGCTTTAATCCCACTAATAAAAACTAAAGCGGATTAGCTAAAACAAATTTCACCAAAATTATATTTCCACATTTCCTTCCATACTACTATGTAATTTAACGCAACTTTTGTGCTTTTCTATTTACGCATTAAATACGCTGAGAAATGCAGCTTAAACTGCGGTATTCCATATTACACAGAAGCTGTGCTTAGTTCAGGTTTAATATTCGAGCTGCACATAATTTAGCAAATTAGTGCCACAACTGCTTCATTAGCCGACCGCGCAAAATGAATGGCATCATTTAAAGCACTTTACAACTATTACTTTACTTGTTTCTGTGTTGGAATACGATTCTTTGTAAGATCTTATGTTAATGTCTCTGTTGACAGCAAAACGTGATGTATGCTTCAGTGAATTTAGAGTGTGGTAAATGAATGCAATTAATGGTTTTTATATTCAAGAAATTGTTTTAGCTGGTTTTTTTTTTATGTTATATTGCGTTTCTTTTCTTAATAATAAAAAGGGTTAGGCAGAGGGGACCTAATATTGACACACTACGATCCTCACTTTTTGCTAAATTGCAAAGATATTAGGATTGATGATAAAGCTCAACGATACGAATTACCTTGTTACCAGAGCGATATGAATACAGTACATAATTAAATCCGAGTAAGACTTGAACCCAGAACCGTCGTGTTTACAGCCACACGCTTGTGCTACCACGTCAAATGGAATTAGCTTCACGCTGTATCCCGCACAAGGCAGGGTAAGCAGAGGGAACCCGGGAACCTAGTGCTAAGACACTCCGTTCTACTTCCGTTCCCCACCTTCCGCCGAATTTGAGGCATTGCGTGTTAAGTGGCGGAACACATTAAATATTTAAATTGAAAATATTTATTATCTCATTTCCTCGAGTGAGGATCGAACCCAGAGCCTGTCGTTTACACGCTTGTACCCCTGCACCACGACAAGCCTCAAACTATTAAACAACTATAACAATATTTCAATAATATATTTTTTAACATTATATTATGTGATAAAGAAGATCTACTTGTTCTTATATAGATTACTTTTGGCATAACATAGAGAAATATAGCTGACACAAATATTTGCGTTATTGATCGTTTGTCCATTTTCGAAGCACGAAAATACAATTACAATAACAATTTTCTTATTATCACGATTTTGATGAAACAAGTTACAAAGAACTTTGTTTCGTTATATACGTGATGTATGAGTAAAAACTGTATATCGATTATTGTATAATTGTATAGTAATATTTCGATCGATATTCAATTTGACAGTATAAATAAAATGTTGTATATGATGAATACCTATATAAATTTTTTTCAGCTTCACGCTGTATCCCTCAAATGGCAGGGTAGGCAGAGGGAACATAGGAATCTAGTGTTAAGACACTTCGTTCCACTTCCGTTCCCCACTTTCCGCCGCATTTGAGGCATTGCGTGTTGAGTGGCGGAACTCAACGCCGCACTTTTGCCTTATTACCAGAGCGATAAAGTGAAACATTAAATATTTAAATTAAAAATATGAAATATATATCACTTCCTCGAGTAAGAATCGAACCCACGACCTGTCGGTTATATTCACACACATGTGACCCTGCGCCATGACAGGCTATTCCACTGAGTAATAAACAGGAATATATAAACATTGTATAGAAAAGCTTTTTGAGTTGATTGACTTTCCACCAACGAGAATTTTAATATAACGGTTTTCATTGAATGAGTGAACTTTTATAAGCTCGAATAAACATAATTGGATGTTCTATTTTTTTAAAGCAAAATAATTAATGTATCCATTCCAATACCTAATGAATTGTCCATCTTAATTTATTTGTAAAATAAATAGAATGTAAATTCAATTAAGTTTAAGATAATTAAATTTTCTTGGTATTGCGCCACGGCTTAAAGGATCAAGTGTGACTCCACTGGAGAGCAGAGGTTTAAACAGATTACATTTTGAAGGGTCTTTTATAAATTTTGAACGAGGCCTTGATAGATACTTTCCGTTGTTTAGTAAGTATTGGAAATCAATATGAATAGAGATAGAGATATACTGGCCAATATGTTATAGTTCTGGTAGTAGTTAGTATAACGTTATAGTTCTGGTAGAAGTTAGAAGAAGAAGAAGTTAGAAGAAGAAGAACTTCAAATAAAAATTATAAAATATAAACTGCAAAAAGTGTATATTGAGGTCCTCGTGGCGCAAAGGTACAAGAGTGCTATTGTAACGCTTCGGTTTTGGGTTCAATTCCCATATTCTCATTTCTTCGCTCAGATAATAACGCAAAGCGCCGACGCAAACGACGTTCAGTTCCGCCATTCTATATGCAATGCGTGAAATTGATTGAATTGTTCTGTTACATGTTATATGCGGGAAATACCGTGAAACAAAAAAAATATTATTTTATTTTTTTATCTACTCAGATAACTAGCTACTGCAAATTTAACAATCTAGTGAAATGATATGTGAGCGAAAGCTAAACAAGTTATACCTATTTTTACTATTTTTAAAGTGTTATTCCACACTTAGGAAAGAAAAATACTAAATTTAAAAACGTATAAACGGTTTTCAAGAGGCGCAGGTTCAAGTCGTGCTTCGTCCAAAAAATTTTTATACATTTTTAAATAAAGTTATACCTAGTTTTAAATACAACGATTTTAACCGGATTAATCGTGTATATTTAATTCTAAACATTTTTAGGAAGCCCGACGTTTCGAACACTTTACAGTAATCCGTGGTCACGGGTAGACTCCACGGACTCCACTTTGTGACCACAGACTACTTAAAAGTGTTCGAAACATCGGGTTTCCTAAAAATGTATAGAATTCAATATACGGGATTAATATGGCTTAAATTGTTTTATTTAAAATGTATAACAATCAGGCTCTGTCTGCCAAAAGTACAAACTGAGTTAAATATAAAGTCATTATTTACTATTAAATACAGTATAATTTTTGTCATTACTATTAATGTACGCTTAGTATTCTCTTCATTCTTTTTCCCTTCACATGAATGTCATAGTTCTTAGTAGTTAGTATTTACTACAATGAATTACATTTAAATATAATGAAAGTTTAACTCTACTTAGGCTACTAGAACTAAATATTACTAACTGAAATCCATAGACACGTTGAGATAATTGACTTTGATTGTAATAGACGCCTTCCCGAAGCAATTGGAGATGCATCTGACTACATGTCACGTGGTTTGGGACCAGAACTCTCTTTGGGAGAACATTTGAATTTATAAAACATAGTTTTTAAATATAAATAGCATTGCAAATGGTGCTTAGACAAAATCATATCAAATGGTATTAAGACAAAATTATACCACGGCGTTATGTTCCGTATTCTCATAAACGGTTTTTTGATTGTAGGATAGCTTTAGCGGAGTGATGGGTCACTAAAAAATGAAGTATAAATAGCATAGCAAATGGTGCTTAGAAAAAATTATATCAATTGGAATTAAGACAAAATTATACCACGGCGTTGGGGGTATGTTCCGTATTCTCATATACGGTTTTGTACAGGATAATTTTAGCGGAGTGATGGGTCACTAACAACGAAAAGCACTAAAAGAAAAATCTATGTATAAAAAAATTGAAGAGTTTGCGCGGCTTATTTCCATTTGAGTAACTGCAGTTTAAAAGTAATAATACATATTAAATGATTATTCTGTATAACTGATATAGGCAAAGAAGAGCAGAGTTTCTAGAGAAAGGAAACATCTTATTAATATTATAATTGCGAAAGTTTGTACGGATGTGTGTATGTTTGTTACTCTTTCACGCAAAAACTACTGAACGGATATTCATGAATCTTTGCAGTAATATAGCTTTGATATCAGAATAACATAATAAGTTAAATTTTTAATCGACATAAAAAAGGAGGTTCTTTTAGGTGTGTTCCCTGAATATTCGAAGATGGGTGGAGCGATTTTCAAAATTCTTTTTTTGTTCGAGAGGGTATATTTCACAATCGGTCGCATGGTAAGTAGATCAGGATCTGATGATGGAATCCTGGAGAAATCGAAGGCAACCCTCAAATTTGAAAGGCACAGATGCGGTTTTTTTCGCATAATAACGCAATTGGGAGATCTGTATCTGACTATCATCTCATTTTATTAACTGACTTCAAAAAAGGAGAAGGTTCGAGTAATCTGAGGAACATACGTATTAAGTATGGAAGATTACTCGAAGATGGGAACACCGATTTAAAAAAAACTTTTTTTATCGTTGGAGTTACACAAAGATAATTATAGGTAGATTACTGTAGGATTATTTATCTTAAATAGTTCTAAATAAAAGTCCGCGACAGCATATATCTATCTTTTATGTGT
>DWMZ01006524.1:0-10278 GCA_018249855.1 Eueides tales michaeli | reverse complement strand
AGTAGCTAGTATGACACAGTAGCTTAAAATTAAAGGGCCATATAAATTTATATAGATAGATTTAATAATAAATTGTTGTTTCACAGAATATAATTGTTATATTATGTCATATATTTGTTATTTGTTTGTTGGATTTAGACATCAAGTAATATGTATTTTGAATTGGGTTAAAACTTAATATGTCCGATAAAATAATTATACATTTTAGTATACCATAAACTTTTGATGCTGAACATAATGTATCAATGTTAAGTTTTTGCACATTATGTATTGTTTTGAAGAGACCTGCCATGGTGCAGGGACACTAGCGTGTGACTAAGCGACAAGTTGTGGGTTTGATTCCGACTTTTCTGGTAACAAGGCAAAGTGCAGCGTTGAGTCCTGTGACAAAAGGTGCGATGTCTCAAAATTTGGCAGAAAGTGAGAAATGGAATGAACGAACCCTGCCTTGTGCAGGATACAGCTGAAAAGAGAAGAATGAATTATTTTGAAATTGGAAACAAAGAAAAGAATAGAAATACTTAACACATTCTTTTGATTCATTATTAGGTTCTTTATAATTTTCCTGTAAATTTAGATTACATATCTAATGGACCTTTGTAGCTAATATATAATGGACCTTTTTTTGATAAACTAAGTTATTTATTTATTTTTTTCTTTTAAATATTCAATTTGTTCTTGCTTTATTATGTAAAAATATCTCAGTTATTAAAATATTGGAATGCAATATAGAACCATATTATAATTATTTTTATATTATTTCTATTCATATTTGTTTGTAGGTAAGTTAAAAATATTCTTCAACAGTATTTATTTAATTGATTTCATTCATCAGATTTTGTTACATATTTGCTTTATTTACTAAATTTAAAAACGTATAAAAATTTGAACGAAGCAGGATTTGAACCCGCGCCTCTTGGAATCCGTCCAACGGATAATTGGACGGATTCCAAGAGGCGCGGGTTCAAATCCTTTTAAATTTAGTATTTTTCTTTCCTAAGTGTGGAATAACACTTTAAAAATAATAAAAATATTTGCTTTATTTTCTTAATATTCATGATGTTAATAGAGATTTATAGACGCACTTTTGAGAACATGTCTCACATATAATTCAATTTTTAAATCTTATTCTTAGGGACCCTTTATTAGATACAAAGAGAATTTGTGCCTTGTTTACATGAGGGTAGATAGCTAGCGCATTCTTGTTTACTTATTCAGTATGATTATATTATATATTTTACTGCTAATAATACCTACCGCCCTGAAGTTAAGTTGTCAGAATATTTGCACATTGTTCACTCAGGAAGACTTGAGTAAACAATGTCCAAAAACGGCTCTCTCGTCGACCGTACTGTTCTTAATGTAGCATAGTGAAAAGCAACTCTTAAAACCTTTAAAAGTCCTTAAAATTATTGACATTATTGGATTTAGAACTATACTTTTATTTATGTTATTATGTTATAATTGCTATAATATAAAAAGTATTAAAAGTTTTTTATTTATGTTATAATTGCTATAATATAAAAAGTATTAAAAGGTATTAATAATTACATTAAAAAACAATAAGTCTGCTCCATATAGCTTCATGTTATGTTATGTTTTTCTGGTCGCGACAAATTTGTTTCCAAAATTTTTATGATTTGATTTTTTAAAAATTTATATTTTTACTCTGTCTATTGGATAAAATGATGCTGTAAAGTGCTTAAAATGTCCCTATTTAGAATCAATAACACAATAGCGAATGGCAAATATGTTAATTACTTTGATTATATAGATAGTTTATTATTTCTTTATAGTTATACTTAATATATATTTCTTTAATGTACCTATGTAATACTTTGCTTTACTCGTGTGAAAATATATTTTTTTCAGATCTAAATGATCAAGTTCAATAATATAAGTAATGTCAAAAACAACATAACAGCGCCGTTGTGATTAATATAATTTTTATCGATTACGAACAGCAGATTTTGTTTTTTCTCTTCATGTCTTTTGTATGTATCTGTATTAATATATCATCTGTAGTTGTTAGAAGTCAATTTTATTTTCTCAAAAATATATCTTAACCAAATTGTAAACACCTTAAAAAGTTACGCTTGTCATATTGGGAATAAATTGTAGAAATAAGTAATTCAAACTCGTATAGTTATGATAGTAGGTACCTTACATTGGTTCTAATGACCATAGAGCCCTTGTTCTAGTTTACGATATGTTCACATTTTTCATGTTTTGCTAATAAACGAAGTTTATAATACGTGTTTTTTTTTATTTCTGCTTATCCGCTCAGTTGCCCCGTCACATATATGTGACAAGAATTGCGACCTTTAAATTGCCCCGACCATTATATGTGACAAGATTTCCAACTCCGTTCTTTGCTTGAAATATGTCTGTTTCTTTTTGTTTCAAGGTATTTTTGTATATTTGTCTTTTTCTTTGCAAAATTGTCTACCAACTAAAACCGAATATTTAATCTGTGTGATGAAGAAAAAAAAGATACGTAACGTCAAACTTGTCAAAGCGTGAGTGCGGCTCGTGCCCCCCAGTTTTTGCAAAAAAAAACGTATTTTTAAAGGGCTGTAAATAAATTATTTTGTATGAACAGGTGGTTGGTTTTATTTTTTACACTAATCTATATACTTCAAACATTGTATTTCAAAATAAAAAACCCTATGTCATCGCTTTACTTTTTAAGATATGATCGTTTAAACATAGGTAGTGTTCAAAAATGCGCTATCTCTGTGTTTAGCGTGTCATAACTCGACACTGTTGTTGAATACTAACAGACAAAACACTTAAATATATACCTGCACTCATACTAAACATAAAAAACATCACTTAATAGCATTACAGTTACAACTTTAGGCACAATCATTGTTTTGAAACTCTAGCCACCCGATGCACCGGGCGTTCGTATCAACAAAAATCTTGCGGGGCATTTTAAGAATATCAAGGTCACGGCGCGGGCAATCAAGCGGTGGCGTTCGTATCAACAAAAAATCTTGCGGGACATTTTAAGAATATGATGTCGGCGCGGGCAACCCAGCGGTTAAAAAAAATCAGCTTCATCAGCTTTACAAAGCTCTTTTAGTTCTCTCAAGCTCAAATCATATAGTTAATTCAGGAGACACACAGACAAACAAATAAACAGGTACAAATTTTCACACCTTTTATTTGAGTCAAAAGTTGAAAATAATATTTAAATAACAATTAAAATATGATTGCATTAACTAAAATAATAATAAATGTATACTAATAATTTAAAGGATTCTGTGTGTATTCTTTGAAGGAAAAGTATTTATTTAACTTAACTCATCTAACACTGATTTATAGCTTGAGGCCGAGGGAACCCGGGAACCTAGTGTTAAGACACTCCATTCCACTTCCGTTCCCCATTTTCCACCGAATTCGAGACATCGCGTGTTGAGTGGCGGAATTCAACGCCGGCAAAGCGTGCCTTAATACCAGAGCGAAGAAATGAAACATAAAATATTTAATTTGAAACTATTAAATATTTCATTTTCCTCGAGTGGGGATCGAACCCAGAACCTGTTGGTTACAGCCACACGCTTGTGCCGCTGCGCCACGACAGGCCTCAACTGACTGACTTATACAAATCACAAATAAAGCCAAACTACAATAAAAAATCTTCTTTTTCAGCTTCACGCTGCATCTCGCATAAAGCATGGTAGACGTAGGGAACCTGGGAACCTAGAATATTAGGTTCCCAGGTCATAATAAAGACGCTTTCTTAGTATTAGGACACTTCCGTCCCCCCATTTTATGTCCAATTCTAAAGGTCTTGCGTTAAGTGGCGTAACTCAACACCGCGCGAAAAATGGCGTAACCTGATTAGTTTACAAACTCACTCTCAACGATATCATTGGAATTAAATATTTCCACTTCTCGCTTTGGTAATAGACAAAGCGCGGTGTTGAGTTACGCTTTAACAATGTGTCACAACATTAGGTTCCTGCAATTTGCGGGATGCGACGTGAAAATAAAAAAAAAAACCTCTATACCTGGTAATAGCACGAGCGTGTTCACTGTCCCCTTGCCCCGCGGCGCACAACTCCGCAAGCTGGTCAGACAAACGCTGTACTTCCGAACAGAGCTGGAGCACTTCAGCCTTTTCACGCCCTTGGAGGTTATCTGCTATCTAATTTGTGATAGAAGAAAATATATGATCAAATTATATAGGCCTGTTATGGCGCAGGGGTACAAAAGTGTGACTAAACGCGACAGGTCGTGGGTTCGATTCCCATTTGAGACAATGAAATTAAATGAAATATTTCATAGTTTTATCTCCACGATTAAAAAAAAAAAGCGCAACATATTTCTGATTACATGCAATATCTCATAAAATGAATACAAGTTGGGAACCATATATCTATATCAAGTTAACTCGGCGTACCCAAATATATGTACATGAGGGTAGAAAAAAAAAGTTATTATAACAGACAAAATATTATATTTCATATACGATTTATACGAATAAATTTCATACTAGCAACCGTCGGCGGCTTCTTCTGCTTCAATTACTTTATTTTTTTTACTAATCTCAATTAATTTCTTGTTCTAATGACATTATCAGACTATAACTATTATGAAAATTAAAAATGAATAAAAAAATTGCTATTTTGTTGAATTAAATATATATAATAATTATGAAAATTGTATTAAAATTTGGTTCGTCGTTTCTGAGATAAGCGTAGCGTACAAACACACTTTTATAGGGGCATTATTACTTTAGTAAGCGCCGATCATTTACAGATTTATTACAAGTATATATAATTACTCACCATCTGTCCCTGCGACACGATGCTGTTGATGGCCTTGTGCCCGTCGGCGCGGGTCGCGGGGTCCGCGGCCGGGTGCAGCAACCACTTGTGGGCCGTTTCTAATCTATACATATATATAAATAAATATTTTATAATGTTAATAAATATTGCCATATCTTATTAGACAGACTTATAGACAGTAGGAAAAGGGAACCTGGGAACCTAATGTTAAGATATACCATTACGTTCCCAACTGTTGCGTGTTCGATAGTTCTAAGATACGATATTGATTCAACGAAATGAAATATCTAATATACCTATTAATTTCTGCACTCTGGAAATAAAGTAAAAAGCGACGTTAAGTTCAGTCACTCTTTACTCAATTTCAATTTTCCCTAGCCCACCACGCTAAGTACGGCGGTACAGCGTGAACCTAACAAAAAATAGGTTCCCAATAGTTCCCCTGACTCACCTGGCCGCTATAGTCTTGCCGCCCTGCTTCTCCGCGGCGCGCACGCCCTCGTTGACGATGCCCTCCACGTCCGACACTTGGTGCTTCAGTTCTGACGCTATGCTATGAGCCTGAGAAATTTCATTATTTAGAAAAGTATTAAATTAAATATGTTTTTTTAGCTGTATCCTTTGCCTACCCTGCCTTGTGCGGGATACAGTTCACGCTGTATCCCGCACAAGGCAGGGTAGGCAAAGGGAACCCGGGAACCTAGTGTTAAGACACTCTGTTCCACTTCCGTTCCCCACTTTCCGCCGAATTTGAAGCATTGCGTGTTCAGTGGTGGATCTCAACGCCGCGCTTTTGCCTTATTACCAATTAAATAATAAGAATAATAAAGATAATTAGATCTTTTCCAACTTCACGCCGTATCCCGCATATAGCAGGGTAGGCAGAGGGTGCTTGGGAATCTAGTGTTAAGACACTCCGTTTCTCGTTTGAGACACTTACGCTCTAATTCACCGCCGATTTCTTGTGGCATCACGTGTTATACTATGAACTAAAGTACAGAATGAACCAGAATATTATATATCTAATTGAAGCGAGTGGTGGCGCAGAGCTACAGATACTGTAAACAGGACAGGTAGTGGATTCCATATACAGTTCAAGGAAATAAAATATTTAATATTTTCATTTCTTCACTCTGGTAATGTAGTTAAGCACGACGTTTAGTTCCCCTACTCAACGAAAAGATCCACCATGCAATACCACAAATTCTGCGGAAAGTGGGGAAACGAAACCGAGGTTCCCAAGTTCAAGCCTACCCTGTACGATACAGTTTCAAGATAAAAAAAAAGAAAATACTTATATATATAAACATACTTTAGGCTCCGTTCCTCGTCCGAACTGCCTTTCATCGCATAGCACATCCGCGTTGTAACCACCGGATCTATACAAAATAAAAAAAAATTAAAAAAACTAACCAAATTATTACAATCATTTTAGCAAAATAATTGTAATTGTGACATTGCCAGTACAATTTTAATGAAACAAAACTAACATCTACTGCAATGAACGAATTGAAAAACTGTTAGAGTGCCACAGACAGAGTCAAACATACATACTGTTTAAACTCGTACCACCTCATATTTTTACTATTTTTAAAGTGTTATTCCACACTTAGGAAAGAAAAATACTAAATTTAAAAACGTATAAAAATTTGGACGAAGCAGGATTTGAACCTGCGCCTCTTGAAAACCGTTCAAATTCAATTTTTATACGTTTTTAAATTTAGTACCATAATACCTCTTTTGCTTTGGGGGTAAAAATATATCATATAAAAAGTAATTAATTTGCTCATTACCTATATTATTTACAAAACTATTTGAAGTTGTCAGCGCTAATTTAGTAATTTCTAGATGTGTAAAATGATAAAATATATTAATCACGTGATAGTAGAAAACTGTGACAGTTATAGAGAAAAAAATTGTCTATAGACGCAGGTTCAAATCCCGTCTACGGTATGTTTGTTATATGTTTTCTCTCAAAAAAATGTGAAATATCATTTCAAAAATACAAAACATAAATTATTTATTTTTAAACTACCTTACAAACATTTCTCAACATCGTTCTACAGTATCAGGAACAACATAAATAACCATTTTACTACAAAGTAACACGTGACTTAGCAATCAAATTACTTAAACAGTTTCATAGAAGCGCAGATTTATATCCCTGACTCAAAATTCAACCAAATGAAATATTTAATATTTTCAATGTAAATATTTAATGTTTCATTTATTTATTAAGGTAAAAGCGCGGCGTTGAGTTCCGCCACTCAACACGCAATGCCTCAAATTCGGCGGAAAGTGTCTTAAAACTAGGTTCCCGGGTTCCCTCTGCCTACCCTGCCTCGTGCGGGATACAGCGTGAAGCTAAAAAAAAGAAAAAAAAACGTATAAGTGACCTGGCCTGTCTGCGGAGCGCGTCGGCGGCGGCGGGCGCCACGTGCTCGGCGGCGCGCTGCGCTGACGTCAGCACGGAGCGCAGCGCGCGCTCGCCCGCGCTGTTGCGGAGGGACGACGCGTCCTGGGGGGATATGTATGTATGTATATATATATATATATATATATATATATATATATATATATATATATATATATATATATATATATATATATATATATATATATATATCAATTTTATTGTAATAAATAAAAAATAAATTATTCCATTATATAATAAGTTAGGCTGACTTCAAATAAATAATACACAATTAAAAATGACATACAGAAGCCTATATTATTTTAGAAATACGTGGATATTCATCAATATTTCAAACACTAAAGAATCGATTCATAAGACTTGGCCTGTCTAAAAAATTGCGCTTCAAGAGTTGAACTGCCTTAAATTTGACTATATAAATACTAATTTAAATCAAAAAATATATATAACATTACAAAAACAAATACACTTATAAACCTAACTAAATATTTGTACTAAAAGTCGATAAAAAACAGAAAAAATAATCCACTAACATTGAGAAACTCATGCGCAGCTGGAACCTTGCTATGTATGACACTCTGTAACGCCTTCAACACGGCCACGTTGTCCTTCTCCCCGCCGTCCTCCACGTAGGACGTGAGTTGTAGCACTCTGAAAGATTACTTTTTAGGTTCACACTGTATCTTGGGAACCTGGGAATCCAGTGTTAAGACACTCCGTTCTTATTAAGACACTTTCGTTTTCCATTTTCTGGCTGGAATATGAGGCTTTGCGTATTAAATAGCGCCACAAATGGCCAAATATAATGTATGTAATATAAAATAAACAGTTTTTACCAAATAAAATCAATGTTATTGAAAAAAAAATGAAAAAAAGATAGAAAAAATATATTGTGGAACAAAAGTACAATAGGGCAATTGTTGCATCCCCCGCCATGTCATTTGTTCGATACATTTAATATTTTCATTTTCACACTCTGGTAAAGGTAACTCGATACCTCCAGAATTCGGTAGAATATGTGGAACGAAATGTCTTAATCTGACAACGAGGCAAAGCAAACCCCAAATACGGCGAAAAGTTAGAAACTGAAGCGAACGGAGAGTTTGAACACTACGTTACCAAGTTCCCTCGGCCTGCCCAGTGCTATCTGTATGATAGCAAGATAAGAAAAAAAAGAAAAAAAAAAGATTGTTTAATTTATTTTATTTTTATAGAATCGACATTCAATAGAAAAGGAGAAAGATAATACATTCCGTAAATCCCTTTACTCTTCACTTCATAAATAAAAAATAAATAAATAAAAAATATATCAATAAGAACTATCAAGAAATGTATATAAATAATAGTTCATTGAACAAAAATACTACAATTGAGAAACACGAATGTAATTCAAATTAGCAAATAAAATTATTGCGTATCTCGAGCGGGCGAAGCCGCCGGTGGATCGCTACCTCACTGACCATATACTTTACCATATTATTCTTTACCTTATAATTTCATGAATCTCGTCCGCCATACGTTGAGCTAAGTAATTCCTGTTTTCGGCTGCATCTTCTATGCCTTTGCCGCCTGTTTGAAAAAATAAACACAAATTGTAAATATATCACTTTCTATATTTCAAGCACAGGTGTGAAGTTAACAAATGTAATAACAAACGAACAAACCTTCAGACAATATATGTATATATATCTTCATGGAGCATATAAGAACGGGGGCCAGTTTCTTCACGCTTTCCAGACAACTGGTCAGAGTCTCCGCGTGCGGAGGGTGAGTTAGTTCAGATGCTCGAGACGCTACCTGAAGGATTTTTTTTTTTTATTTTCTTAATAAAAAATAATTGTAACAATAAATTAATTAATAGTAATAATATAAATAATCATGTTAACAGAGGCAGAGGCCTGTCGTGGCGCAGCGGCACAAGCGTGTGACTGTAACCGACAGGGTTCTGGGTTCGAATCCCAGACGAGGAAAAGAAATACTTAATATTTTCAATTTAAATATTTAATGTTTCATTTCTTCACTCTGGTAATAAGGCAAAGCACGGCGTTGAGTTCCGCCACTCAACACGCAGTGTCCCAAATTCGGCGGAAAGCGGGGAACGGAAGTGGAACGGAGTGTCTTAACACTAGGTTCCCGGGTTCCCTCTGCCCACCCTGCCTTATGCAGGATACAGCGTGAAGCTTAAAAAATATATATTAACAGAGGCCCGTCGTGGTGCAGGAGGAGCACAAGAAGTGGTACAGTGACACTGTAAACGTGACAGGTTGTTGTAGGGTCGATACGAAACGTTTCATATTTTCATCTCTTTCTTCTGTCAACGAGGCAAAGCATACTTCAAATATGGCGAAAAGTGAGAAACGGAGGCGAACGGAGAGTTTCAACACTATGTTCCCAAGTTGATTCCCATTAATTGTCATTTCACATATTGCTTTTATCAACATTTTAAAGATAAAAAACTTTAGTGGGGAACAGAACGGAGTGTCTTACTTAACATAGGTTCCCAAGTTCTCTCTGCCTATGCTGCCAGGGATACAGCTTGAAGCTGTAAATATTTTTTTTACATTTAGCAAAAATATTTAAAACAAATATAAAATTTTACATATAAAAGATATGATATATAAATGAAATAAGGTCTTACTTCTCTAGCAGCTTTGGACAAAGCAGGTGAGATGTCTCTAAGAAACTGCACGAGGTCCTCCATTGTGTCTATGACTTCCGCTACACCCAAATAGTCCAGAACCTTAAATAAAATTATATTTATAATTAAAAAAACATTAAAAAAAGTTTTTTATATATAATACCTATAGAGGAACTGCAGCATATTTGGTATACTGCAGGTAACTTGGAATACGTCGGTATTTAAATAACTATTAACGACATCTATATTTTTTTTCTGTAAAAATATTGTCGTATGACATACTTCGACATCTAGCATTAAAAATAGGACGCCATTTTGACATTCCGGCTTCCAGCTCCGACGGAACAAGACGATAGATTTCAAAACTTTTTTGGTAAGTATGCAAAGAGTGATAATTATTTACTCTC
>DWMZ01006523.1:0-10278 GCA_018249855.1 Eueides tales michaeli | reverse complement strand
TTACGTGGAGAGTTCTATAACTCACTTTGTAGTGTTTAAATGCTACGTCCTCTCTTTCCGCGTAAAGTTAAAAACAATAAAAAAAAACATATTACTTCGAGGTGGCAACCATAGCAATGCAATTGAAACGTAATGCAGTTACAGTTTTATCCTTCGCACGGGATGATTTCCACTGTATTGAATAAATTGAATGGACTTTTGTATTTCACTTTTTACAACAAATATTATGTATTGTATGATGAAACTTGTAAAATAATAATGAAATTACAGAAGGCATTATCATTATTATATAGGATCACATTGTAACTTGCATTTTAATGTAATTGTGAATCACGATCACGCTGAACGTTGAAATTATTAGTTGTCACGAGATAAATAGCACAAAAACACGCAGAAAAATACTACTTAGAGAATAGGTGTAATAGCATGCCAATGAACATCTCGATAACATTATCGAGTCTATTTGCATACACTAAAATAATTAGCTATATTTCACGCAATGCTTGAAAAATCAACGTAAAATGAGGAAAGAATTTTCAAGTATCCTTTATTTACGTTGTTATGTGTGGAATACAGCATGCAGCTAAGAAAAATAAAAAGAAACGATGAGACTATGCTTCTAACTATTCAATAGATAATGTTCTGCAAAATAATGTATGTACTAGTGTTTTCAAAGTATTAACGAACATATATATTTCTTCTTACTTTATTATACTCTCTGAAAACGTAAAACTTATATGACCTGTGCGTTTAACCAAAATTTATAAAATAACAAATAAATTATTAATACCATATCAGGATCATTCCAATTACCCGGTCCAGCGAATTTAGCGAATTCATCTTGATTATCGGCAAACCAAGTCATTATTTTACTTAAAGACGCCCACGAATCATCAATATCATCCCAATTCCGCCATAAGTTGCAATGTTTTGCGATGGAAGGATAGTTTGGCTAAAATATAATTCATTTATATATAAAAGAAGTGCGTGACACTTCCATTCAGATTACTCTCTTATGTATAATCGCTATGGCAACGTTAAATACATAAAAACAAGGGAGCACAATATATATTTTAATATTGAATTAATACGAATTGTTGAAGCTCTTTTCAGGTGTGTTTGTGATTAATGTTAAATAATATTTGTAAAAGTGTAATCATTTCTTTATATAATAAACCTCTTTTCAGAGCAACTCAATTCTAGTTTTCTTTTTACTGTTCACCCTATTATCCAAGGATTATTATAAATCGCATTATATATATATATATATATATATATATATATATATATATATATATATATATATATATATATATATATATATATATATAAATTATTAGGTACAAGTTAGGTTAAAATGTATGTATTTCTACATACTTTGTCCTGATAGGCGGGCCAGCTACATGAATATACCATGGGTCTTCCGGTTTCATTCATTAATTTGCCAAAATAAGGATATCCTGTGAAGCGGAAACACAACATTTTCAAAATGTATCTTAAAATCTACACTCATAGTAAATGTGTAACCGATCACTGTCTGTACACGGAAGATATATATCTTATAGGGGCCGTTTATTAATGATTTTTTAATTGTCTGTCTGTATGTTTGTCTTTTTGTCTGTGAGTTTATACTCTAATGGTTAATCAAATATAACTATTATGACTTACTTAACATTAGTTTTGTTTTATTTAAATAATTTGTAAAATAAAAAATAAAAAATTAGGTAAAGTTAAAATAAAAAAGTTCCATCAATTTAAAATATTAAGTTTGATAAAATTGCTGCAAATTTTTATTCATTTAGTTAAAATTCTAATAACAGTATCACCTATACATTGTATGTATAGGTGATACTGTTGTTAGAACAAGAAAGGAGTCAAAATTAATAAATAAAATAGTGTAATTCAAGCGAGCAAAGCCGCGGGCGGGTCGCTAGTAATATAAATAAGTATGTGTTTTTATGAAACTTAACCTAAAACTAAAATGTAATATTTAGGTAAGGATATAAAATTGTATTGTGTTAAATGACGGCTATTATGAATTATAATTTTATAAAGCCTAAAAAATAAAAGTTTAATAATGAGTTTAATCTTCTAATTAACTGAAAAACTGTTTGAAGAAAGCATCTAGTAACGTTTGATATATATCAATAAGTGTAGACTTATTGTTTAAATCAATATACAAAATCAAACCTGTGTCCATTTTAGTAGTATTGACGTAACAACCATCCAGTTTTATATAATCGACGTCCCAATCAGCGAAACTTTGGACATCTACAGCTTCATGATCCAATACACCGGGATAACCTTGACATGTTTTGGTACCATAATCTTGATATAAGGCGAATTTAAATCCTCTTTCATGTAGCTATAAAGCACAAGATAATATAGTAATATCAATCTAATTTTTCTTTATGTAATTGTGTGTGAATGTTAACTATTACAAAAGTGCTTTTGAATACTATGTGGGGTACTAATCGTATCGGTGTGTCTTTGAGTACTTAAGTCTGCATGATTTGTTAAGTTTATCTATTTTTTTTTTTTAGTTTTTGGCTGGCAGCTGTAAAATGCCTTTGAACTAGAAAGTAATTGACTTGTAAAATTAACCAGATTGAATTAACAAACATCGTATTATATACTCTATTTATTGATTCGAATTTATTTTCGTCAAAAAATCTACATATTTTGCTATATCATTTTCTTACGCCACACTCCTTTAGCTACATTGAAACTTAACACGGAATAAAAATTATAAAACTACATTCGGTATATCAAGTTTCCGACTAAAAACATCCACCAAACCAACCAAGTCAGTCAAAAGTAAGTTGTTTCTCTATAAAAAATAATGAAATCTCTAGGTAGAGCCAAGCCAAATCGAAGAGTAATTACTGTGATTTTATATTAAATCCTTTATTTATATAAGCGTGTTGATACATACAAATCAACGACCAAGTTGCTACATGCATACTAATGCCAAATTGTAGACTCCCCCTAGAAGGACCCCATAATTACCAGTTTACATAACTACACATCGCAGGATCAGGTTTAGTTGTCAGTCACCGAATCTCTAAATAAATGGAAAGCGGAATTCTTTCTTCGGCCTTATGAAATTTTACAAATTACTATGTAATGTATCATAGTAAATGTACTAATATTTACTATGATACGTTATATTAATATTAAACATAAAAATATGCCACGTATTATTAAACAATACATAAAATAAATCTGAGTACTTAGGTACTTAATCACAATAAATATACGTAAGTCAGTAAATTGTTTTTAGTGAAAGTTAATGTCAAGATACCGTTTAAAGCATAACTTAATTTGATAAAAACCTCAAAAGTATATTTGATGTAGACAGACGCGGCATCTTTATTTACTATTTAAAGATAACAACTTGACCACGACCCTAAAGCCATTAACGCGAGGGCCGCCTAATGACAGTTTACAAAGCAATTTATTATGTAAATTAGAAGCCATTGCCTTAAAAGTTATTTTTTGTTAAGAATAATAATGAATTCAACGTAAATTTAGCTATTGCAAATAATAAAACATCTTAATTTTAAATTTACTTGTGAAATATTTACTAGCAGTGTAATAAAACATGTTGCACTTATTTTACTAATAAATTCTTCAAATAAATAATCTATGATTTATATCATGTGAAATTCATTTAAAATCGTAAAACTAAATACGAGTACATCGTACTAGCTTACATCGGGGTCTATTAGGTACTAATATACGTAAATGAGTTTAAAAAAGACTAATTAATATACATAAATGGGTTTAAAAAGACATTTTAAAATATAATGATTTAAACATTATATTACTTCATTTGTTACTAATTATAGGCCATTCAACGTAATTAGCTTATAAATAATAAAAGTTATTTTACATATTCAACATAATATTCATAAAGGTACATACATAATCAGCTACGGCCTTCATACCATTTGGAAATCTTTCTCGGTCGGGTACTAAGCGTCCGTTTGTATCACGCTCGTTTTCCAACCAACAATCATCTATACCCACGTATGTATATCCAGCTTCCAAATATCCGTCTCTTGTCATAATATCTGCAGTTCTTTTTATGAGATTTTCACTGAAATATTATTCATACAAAAAGTTTTCATATGGATCGTTGTTAAGTGTCATATCTTTTTTCCAATATACTAAATAGCGGCATGAAAGAGTTTTGGTACTTAATGCACTTAATTAAAAATAATTTAAATGAAAACTAACAAATCCTTTTTTTAAAAATCGAACCTGAAACTCTTGATCTTAACTTTATATGTAAGACATATTATTTTACCACCATTATTACGATGGGCGCAGGAAGACGCGTGACCAGGTGGGTCGTGTAATAGCTTCTCTTGTGCCCACCCCAAAAATATTATTAATAAAAAAAAATACACAGATTTGTTAAATGTAAAGTCCATGTCTGAGAAATATTTCTAGATTCTAGAAAATATTTCTACAGTTCGTGATTGTGACCTAAATGAGACGAAATAGAGAATTGTGTATTATTTATAGCGAAAAACATAGGAGAGAATTGTAATAATTTTTCAACAGATTCTCCAAACCGAAGAGGAAATATTAATACAACATTACCTTATACATTCATTTGGATACTTTTTACAGTCAATAATGCATCTAAATCTTTCCCACGTCAACCAACCCATCGGTGGAGTCAACGCCAAATTATTATCAAGCCCATTGGTTACCGTAATTAACGCCGTGACAAACAGGACAAGTACAGACATCTGTAACAAAAAAAAGGAAGTAGTTTTACGTATTTTTTTTTTTGTATATAATACAACACAAAAATATGAATATTTTCACAAAAAGATACGTACGACTATGACTTTTACTGTTTCTAGCAATTACAATGATATAAAAATAACCACTCACTATTAAATATCTAAAGTGTTTTCTGATTATATTTTAATTACACAAAGTCTGAAGAGCATTGAAGACTATGTAACAACAAGTGTCGGTTAGAAGAGGTCGTATATTTATTTGTTTTAGTATTGATAAGTTGTAACGCTTCAATTGCTACTCAGCATGCAGCTATCTAAACCATTTCATAAATTACGCTGTTATCTATACAAAAATAATAATATTTTACTATTAGCATCCTTAAGTACTAGGCATTTGTTTTTTTCACATTTAGAATACATACTACCTATATTACTGATGTAATTGTAACGTGATTTTTTTTTATTTATTATAAATTTAAAAAATGGAAGTCGTATTTGCAAGGGACTATCGATAGTCACATTGAAACAGGTGACAATGGATGTCATTTCCAATTAATTGTATCCCATATATCATAATGGGTTTTACATTTTTCAGACCTGTATTATTATATTTGTGAAATAAATTATTTAAAAAAAAATACTTTTGGTATTTGAGTATGACTGTAGGTTTTCCAAGTATCATATGATTATCTTATTTAAAGACTGTCTAACACGTAACACGTAATCATGTAACAAGAAGTCACCTGAGTACTATAGTTTATATTTATAGACTTAAAAGGTTTTAAACGAAATATATATATATATATATATATATATATATATATATATATATATATATATATATATATATATATATATATATATATATATATATATAAAATGTAGAAAAAACGCATAAATGCTTTTAAAATACTATTTATTTTAAATGTTTTTTTTTCAGCTTCAATCTGTATCCCGCATATAGCAGAGGGAACTATCGAGGCTAATTTTATTTTCCATTTCCATTCTTCCATTCTTTTCCCCATTTACAGGCAAATTTGAGGCATTGCGAATTGAGTTGTGGAACTTAACGCCGCACTTTGTCTTGATACCAAAAGCAAAGAAATGAAAAAGTAAATATTGGTAGGGTAGGAATCCAACTCACAACCTGTCGCGCTTACAGACACGCTTGTACCCCTGCACCACGACATGCCTGGATTTAATTAACACAAATAGAAAAATTTAAATTACTTATTATTCCTACTTTATACAGTAAGTATAAAATCCTAGATTATACTTATACATCAATTACGTTTATAATTACCTACTAAAGACGCTTTCATGGCGCAGAGGCACATATCGCATAACACATTTAAGTTAAACGGAAATTGAAAAGAATGTCTTAACAGAGTGAATGAAAAAAGAATACAGACCCCTGACTGAGGAACCCCGTTATGACAAAAATACTTTAGATACGATACATTACGAGTGTACCCTATATTCAAATGTTTGTTATCAATGAATGCGTAATACCTAGGGCCCCCATGATGTTCTATTATGTAAAATTCTTTATGAACCAAAACATACTTATTTAGGTAGGTACATATAGTATGTGCATACAAGCCTACCTAATGTTTGATAGATATTGAATTATTTATATTTCAAATACGAAAAAATAGCTACATGTAATATAAAATGCAATATATGTAAAAAAATTATAAAAAAAGCAATTCCATAATGTTCTATTGTTTGTGGTCATAACAAATTAGGTGTCATTAATACAGTTATTGTATTATTAATTATTAGCAGTCTTTCTCTCTCTCTTTCTTTCTATCTCTCTTTCTCTCTTTCTCTCTCTCTCTCTCTTTTAATAGTCAGAGAAAATCCATTTTTGTGTACTTTGAATTCATGCATAATAAAACAAAGATTAAGTATAGGTAATGCTTCTAAATATTCCACCTTATTTCGATATTTTAGCTAACTATAGGAATCATAATATATAGACAGTGACGAAAGTTCAAGATCTTACTATACTGAAAAACAAAAAACTTTAAGAATTGATTTAACACGTAATAATGAGTTTTGATAAGTAGATTCCAGCGTCACAAGAAACAGTTCTGCCTTTCTTTCTCATCTTCTTCACGCTGTATCCGGCACAAGTCAGGGTAGACGGACGGAAGTTGGGAACCTAGTGTTAAGAGAGTCCGTTCCGTTTCCCACTTTTTACTGAATTTAAGGCATTGCATGTAGAGAGGCGCGGAACTCAACGCCGCAAAAATGATTAATTATTATTATGGCCTCTCATATTATTCTTTGATTAAATGTGAGGTTAAAGTAACCGAACTAAAGCGTATGATATAGGTAAAAGAGCGAGTTCAATGAATCCTTTTTTTGTTTCCACAGGTGTGGCGTGGAATCCTAATGCCACTCAACAATCAATAGTTCTATAGAAACAAATATAAAAGCGTGGATTTTTTAATTAAAGAGGGGTCATTGCTCTTTTTAAAACTTTAACGTTCGAATGAATCGAACAATCGCTCATAAAATAATAATTATATTCAATGTAAAATGTTATTTAAAAGTTTACAAAAAGTTGTTTTTAATTTCAATTAAAGTAAATGACAGGTGAAATTAAGAATAAAAAAAAAGAGGTCGTCGTGACGCAGGAGCACAAGCGTGTGACTGTAAGCTCGATGGTTATAGGTTCTATTTCCACTTCGAAAAGAAAATAATAGTGTTAATATTTTTTTTATTTCCTGACTTTAGTAACGTGATTCAGTGAGAGACGGAAGTATCTTGGTGGAAACGGAGTGTTAACATTAGGTCCCTATAGTGCCTACCCTGCTATGTGTAGAATAGCGTAAAGCTGCAAAAAACAACTAAAAAACAAGAATCAAAGACGTATTGAGCGACTTGAAAGAATATGATCTTAAATAAAAACAATATTAATTAATCTCTTTTAAAGTCTTATACGGAAAGGATACACATACAAAGTTCAGTTATATGAAGAAGTTAATGGATGAAGCAAAATCATTATCTTACTCTTAATAGTAATGTTTTGTATTACTACGAGGAAAAAAAAATAAGGTCAGAATTATGAAAAAATTACAAACAAATAAAACAGAAAACAAAATTGTTTTTCTTTTAATGATAAAAAAAACCTCTGAAATTAAATTACAATAAATAAATTCTGTTAAAATATTTAAATATATTATTATTATTGACATTTTATATGATCTATTTTTTTTAAATATAAAATTAATGGTGTCAGCCCTATTAGTTTTTACAGAAACACCTTTGCGTAGGGAAGAGGAGCCTGGAGAAATCGCATTGCAAGCACTAGCGGCCATAGATCGAGCTAAATAATCAACTGCTTTATTTATTCTAAATATACCTATTATGCGTAAAGTCCAAACCTAAGAAGTCCTCATGTTAAACAAGGTGCCATCACGTAAAACGACTCTATAAGTTAAATGAATTTAAAAACAATAAAATATAATTGTCATAATATGAAAAGGTTAAAAAAGATAAGATAAACAATATTAAAATGTCAAACACTCTATTGTCCATATGTTGTAAAAATTAAATAACATGAAGCTATCATAATGCAAATAGAATTTTATGAACTTGTATATATATATATATAATATTGTGTATTTGTTTTATATATGAAATTAAATAGGTAAGATATATGAATTTACATTATTTACTTTAACCTATGTAGTGTTTTTTACTTAACAGGGAATTTAGTGTTAAGACACTCCGTTCCCCACTCCGCCACATTCTGAAATGTTAAGTGACAGAACTCAACGACTCAAGCTGTTTGTATGCCTAAAGAATTTAAATACAGTAACACAATATGTTATCCCACAGAATAAACATGAATTTTATAATGTTCGACGTAAACGTCGTAATGCCAAGAAAATGAAATTGACTATTTCAAATTAAAAAAGAAATATATAATAGACGTTAGTCTATCTATCTATATGTAAATATATTTAGAATAATAAGAAATATAACAAAAATAAGTTTTAAACAAGAATATTCTATTAAGTATCTATTTACATTATACAAATAAATAAAATAAACAAAAGCGTAATTAATGACACAGTGTACTACAAAAAAGTTCATAATTACAATGTGGTCGTGAACTTAATATTCACTAGTGTTAAATGCCGCGTGTTGTACAAAACAGAATTTAAACAGTACTCCGAATACAAATAAACTATTTATAGTTTATACATAAATATTCAAACGACGTTCACTGGGAAGATTCCATTTAGCTTATACACATTCCACTTACCTTACACAGTGGCTCCTAATTTGTCTCTTATTTATGCTAAGCCTATATGGCGAAGTTCAGTTAAATTTCAAAGTGCTATCTGATGCATTCCGTTTTACGGTATCGAACGAAAACAAAAAGTATATACTTTTGCAAACTATTAATGAATTATTGAATTTAATTTTAATAGTTTTTAATTTTCTTTTTTTTTATATTCTGAGGCCTGTCGTGGCGCAGCGGCATAAGCGTGTGACTGAAACCAACAGGTTGTGGGTTCGATTCCCACTAGAGGGAATGAAATATTTAATATTTTCAATTTAAATATTGAATATTTTCATTTCTTCACACATGCGCAATGCCTCAAATTCGGTGGAAAGTGGGGAACGGAAGTGGAACGGAGTGTCTTAACACTAGGTTCCCAAGTTCCTTCTGCCTACCCTGCCATGTGCGGGATACAGCGTGAAGCTGAGTAGTTTTAAATTATCGGGTTCTTGTGATTATTTAAGTAATATTAATAAAATAAATTATTTACAAGAATGAAAGCCTCAATATGTTTTATACTGCATCCAGAACCAAGTATTTAATACAAACTAACATGAAATTGATAAATTACAAAGTAGTAAGGAATAGTCTAGCTTTTTCAGCAACTTGGCAATTGTAAAATAGGAAATTAATGTATTTTTGTAATTAAAACTTGTAGAAAATTGTTAGGTTGGGAATAGGCTAGTTTTTGTCAGCTATTTGGCAGTTGACATATTATTAATAAAAAAAAAGTTACTATTTTAACCTCATCAGCTTCAGCCTGCCTCTATCTCTGTATACCGCACATGGCAGGATAGAGATGAAACTTCTCCGTTCTCTACTTCCCGCCGATTTTGAGGAATTGTGTTAAGTGGCGGCACTCCATGTTATCGTGCCTTATTACCAGAGCGAAGAAATGAAAACATTAAGTATTTAATTTGAAAATGCCACGACCGGCAAAACTATTTTAAAGAAAACATAATAAATTATTAATCGAAGTGTATGTTGTTACATATAGACGTAAATTACTTACAATACTAAATATGATTAACAAAAATGCCAGATCTTTACTGCCTGTATTCATTACTTACTTATACGGAAAGTCACGAAAGGCAAAAGAAAATAAAACACAAACATAAGAAATAATTTATCTTTATTATTCCTTTTTAACGTCTCGAATTCTTTTCTAAGAAATCAAACTTGGCTTTACTTACATCGAAAAAATACACAAATGAT
>DWMZ01006522.1:0-10279 GCA_018249855.1 Eueides tales michaeli | reverse complement strand
TGACAAATCGTTGTCTAACGAAGAGTAACAACTACGTAAACATTGCGTTTTTACCATGGGGAGAGGTTATGGGCGCGGCCGTACTTTAAGCGATTCAGTTTTATAGTCGTCATTTTTTCATACCGTAGATTAATTATAATTTTTTTTTATATATATCGGCAAATAATTATAATTCGTAGATAAAAAAATCCAATTTAGTATTGTATTTTATTATGTTTTTTTGTTTTATAAAATACTACTATTTTATATTCATCCTAAAAATTATAAACTAAGGATCATTATATAATTATGTAATTTTTTAATTATATTAAAGTTTTAATTTGATTAAAATGATAAACTGTTAAATAAGTAGATTGCTACAAACAAAAAATAGTCTATTGAAGTCACCATGGCACATGAACACAAACCTGCGACTGTAAAATTGTCGGTTGTCGTTAAACTCCACTCGGGGGACTAAAACATTTCATATTTTTATTTCCTCACCTTAGCAACACTGACTTCACCGTTACACATTAGTGCCTCGCGAATTTGGCAGAGAAAATGAGGAACGGAAACTTGTTATGTTAATAGGAACCGAAACGGAGTGTCTTATCACCAAGTTCCCAGGTTCCCTCGGGATACAGCATGACCAAATGCGTCATCAACATGAGTTCGAATTTACGACAAATTCATTTAAATATGTCATTTTCTGTACGGTCAGACCAGCAGCATTTTTTTACACTCCTTTTATGATTGAAGTATGACTGAAGTATTTTTTTATGATTATGCCTCATAATCATAAAAAAATACTTCAGAATAGATAATGTAGTGATGTGTCGCTAAGTTCTTCCTTTACACTTCATAGATTGTAGTAGATATACAAAAAATATAAAAAATAAGTTGATTTATGATCTATAAAAAAGTGTATACACATACATAAATAACCGTAACGTATTCTTAGATCTTATCTCGTTTGATGAGGGAGTACTCTGTACAGTACGTAACGACGGTAGCACTGTTTAGATTGATGGCAGATGCAATTTGCGAGAGACTCGGATTTATTGG
Organism: Eueides tales michaeli; assembly: GCA_018249855.1. Taxonomy (NCBI): domain Eukaryota; kingdom Metazoa; phylum Arthropoda; class Insecta; order Lepidoptera; family Nymphalidae; genus Eueides; species Eueides tales. The sequence continues at coordinate 9,235 of DWMZ01006522.1, read as the reverse complement.
CTATGATAAAGAAACATTTGCGACGCATTCTCATGATGGAACCCTAAATCGATACAATAGCTTATGAGACAAATTGTCAGGGTGTTGTTGAGGAAAACAATGATGTTTTATTTATTGTCCTTTTATGGTTTTAAATAATGGTTGCTACTTAGTACGTACCGTTCTTTTTGCGATTGATCTTGATTTTTTGTTATAATTTATTCTTTATATTGCGATATAAATGTTTTTTGGACACATAAATAGATCATGAGTTTGGTCGTAATAAATCGTTTCATGGATTTTGTATGATATTTGTTAGTTTTAGTTTATTTGTTAAATGAACTTTCTTATTAACAAAGTATATTTAATAATGGCGCCTTAGGCATATCTAGTTTAATAATCTATATTAAGGATTAAAAATATTTTACTACATTCAGAAATATATATATTTTTTAAAAATATATTTGTTTTTATAAAAAAGAAAACTTTTAAAAACATTCCGTGAAGTACATTTGTTGACCTTTCCCTCTTAATATTACCATGTTTTTCTACAATAATAAGTTTCGCTACATAAATATTTAGCTTCAATCAGTGTTACTTTAGGGATGGCAAGTAATCAGTTATTTCATTTGCGCCCTGCTTACATCCCTTCTAGCGCATTAACGACCACAGGACAATTTCTTAATCGTGATAGGGAAGAATACAAATCACCGGCACACCGCAGTGGTACACGGGGGACATACTGCCAGTGCCCCTTAGAAAATGCATTTGTTGTGTGGTACAGCTGAAAGCGATTGACGTGACTTGTGTATGTATGTCTTGTCTATTTATATTTTTATCTGTATTAAAAAAAAACTTGTAAATTTGTTAGGTATTTTTTATAATTTAGCTACGTGAGAAGAAAAAATAAGATTAATATAAAAAAAAATGTGTGCGTTTACTAGTGTACACACGTAAGTAGTGAAACTTCTTTACGGCATTATTTTTCGAAAAATTATCTACTATATGCCACTTCACAGAAATGGGTTAAAAAAGAGGTATAATTACTTATGTTTGTTAGAAATCCACTGGAATTAAAATAAAAATAAATCCTTTGATTTTGCTGATCACTTTAGTATGGATATATTATTTATCACGTCACATTTGAGTTTTATAAATAAAAATAAACATGGCGGGTAACAGAAAAATGTGACGTGTAACCGAAAAATGTGACGGTAAATTTTTTTCCAACGCCGATAAAGAAATACTTCAAAAAAAATATTTTTCTCTGTATCATTTCGTATAATTGAAATAAAATTCTGTTCTTCTGTTTGGTGTCACACCTAAATATATTGTATGAATGTGAAATTAGTTAGAAAAGTTAGAACAAAAAAGGAATACTTTTAAAAATAACGTATAAGAATTGGAACGTAACAGGATTTCGTCCTGCGTCTATTGGATATCCAAGCCCTCTGATAATCTAAGCTATACGGCATATATATTTTTTTGCTTATAGTTATATATATTTTTTATATGTTTTTCAAATATTTCTTAAAGTTAGAAATACCACTTTAAATTGGTAAAAAAAAAGTCAATTGGACCACACACTGGAGACAACTGCAAATAGCGGTAAAATGGCTCCTAACGCTCCCCAGTGCATCTGACTTTGACGGATCTATCTTCCTTTGCACACCTAATAAACTAATGCGTCCGTATCCTTCCGTCTAAATAGACATTGACAATTGGTAGGGTTCTTTTCGCACTGTAATAGAATATTATTTGTCGTCCCCTCCTTGGATTGAAAAAACACTATAGTAAGAAACAAGGCAATTTAACGTGAAATAAGGTTTTTTTTCAATATATTTGTAACATGTTTTTCTATTTATTTGTATAACGAAGGCTTTCACGGATAATAGGAATCCATAGAACAGATAATATAAATTGGCAGATATGTACAAATACGTATCTATGGTTATGATAATAGCATAATTTGGAAGGTATATCTCGTGGCACAAGCGTGTGACTTAAAACGCCGCAGGTTATGGGTTTGATTCCCAATCGAGGAAGTGAAATATATTATTTTGAAATGAAATATTTAATATTTTCATTTATTTCCTCTGATAACAAGGTAAAGTGCGGTGTTGACTTGCCGCCACTGAACACGCAATTGAGGCATTGCGTGTTAAGTTAAGTTAAGTTGTTATTCAGTGGAAAGTGGGAAACGGAACGGATTGTCTTAACACTAGGTTCCCATGTTGCCTACCCTACAATGGTGGGATACAGCGTGAAACGAAAAAAAAAACAAAATAAATATTTATACATAATGTGTTCAGCAGTCTTGACAGCTGATCTTTACACTAACTTTTGAACAAAATAACTACTAATTTCGCTGGACATTGTCATCCTGTAAAACATCAAGCACGTCACAGCACTGCCTCAAAGTGGTTTAAGTGACACGATATATTCGGCGGACTCTCCCACCGACCGCATGTTTTACTACGGTAAGTGCATGTAGAGATTCAACTTGTTAATGCTACTTACAAATGCTTACTTTGAATTTATTGAAGAGAGTTTTCATTTATTTTATATCGAATAGGAAATCTTAGCGCTATCGTGGCTACAGTTGGTTGCATGGGAGTTATTGAAGTATATTTTATAAGGACGTTATAGGTGTGGAGCAAAAAGTTTACAAGATGTATTTTTTTCTCAATAATTAATGCCAACGCGTGATGTAAACGCACGGTTTTAGCTTCGATTACCACTTGAGGGGGATAAAATATTTAATATTTTTATTTTCTTGCTCTCCTCCACCGAGTATGTCCTTCGTAAGCGCGGCGTTGAGCTCCGCCTACCCTGCCATATGCAGTATACAACGTGAAGTCAAAAATAACATTTTTTCCTTCGTTTCCAATTTCTACTTTCGGTTTATTCAGAGGAACAAATGTCAACTTTATTTATTTTTTTGTAATAACTAAATCTCTGCTTTCTAAAGCACAAATTCTAGCTTAATTGTAAAATAAGATTTTTCAATTTCAAGGGATAACGCGAACGACATATGTAAATGTAATCCGCACAAGGTCTACGTGTTGTTTGGGATCACCTTGTTCCTTCAAAATGATTGAAATTTAATAAAGCCTTGCAACCGCCGGATTTGAGGCTGCAGGTTTACTAAGGATAAGAATTCAATTTTCTATCGGCTTTTAGCGGTGAGTGAGGGTACAATGCATCAATCAGCATGTGCACTTAGCTCTTACTTTCGTGTATATAAAGTTCACATTGAATAACATTTTGGCTTGCTAACAGTGGTACACTGTACATATTCTTTGTGTACGTGCTGAAATCTCAATAAGGGCCTAATCACATACTCTTCAAAAGAAGCATTTGGTACGCCGACAGTGCAATGCTAAGCTAATGGTGTTTGAAAGCTTTGCCTTAATATTTTTTTCTGTTTTTTCGGCTTAACTCTGTATTCCTTTCACAGCTTCTAGCAGGATAGGTATATAGAACCTAGTAACCTGGTGTTGTGACACTCCGTTCCCAATCAGACTCTTTACGTTCCACTTTTCACCGAATTGCCGAGGCAATGTGTGTTGAGTGGCGGAACTCAATGCACAATGCTTCGGCAATTTAGCGAAAAGTGGAATGCCTTGCCTAGCTGTCAGAACGTGAAAAGGAAAAATAATAAATATTTCATTCCCCGATTATAAACAGAATCCATAATTGTCTCGATTACAGTCATACCCTTGTGCCACGACGGCTTTACTTTAATATATTTTGGATATTTCATTCATTGAGCTTGAGTAACTATAGAAAATATGAATTGAATGAGCACATGACAATTTACTTCTATTGCGCATATTTTATTATAATTTCTTTTTACAAAGTTGTTATTTAAAAAATGTTAAATTTAAAAAATGTATCTACGGTAATTTATTTTAAAAAGAGCTATTGTAAATATTATAAGATAACTTAAACTGGTTAGAGTACAGTATCTACGATACTGGAGGAAGGTCACGTAAAAAGCATGAGGTCCCCCCGGAGGGCATGTATGAAGAGGTTAATGACAGTGGACGAGGCGAAAGAGGTACCCCTACCCCAAAGGCCTACCCCGCTAGGAATATAGCGTACAGCTAAGAAGAAGAAGAAGAAGAACTTAAAAATAAAGATGGCGATGGCATAAGCATGTGACTTAAAACGCGACCGGTTTTGTGTTCGATCCCCACTCAAGGAAATGAAATGTTTAATATTTTCAATTTCAATATTTAATGTTTATATTTCCTCGCTCTGGTAATAAAGCGAAACGTGGCGTTGAGTTCCGCCACTCAACATGCAATGCCTCAAATTCGGTGGAAAGTGGGGAACGGAACTGAGTGTCTTAACACTAGGTTCCTAAGTTCCCTCTGCCTACCCCGCCATGTGCGGGATACAGCGGAAAGCTGAGTTGAGTTGAGATGAAAATAAATATATTTTAATTTATCAGTATAGTTTCATGCAAATTTAATTAAATTTTTATTTAAGCAACATAGTAGTCTAGTTTTGATGCATAGCCAGATTTACGTGTTAAAATATATTTTGAGTTAGTATTAATAGAAATTCCATCCTGCTCTTTTTACCATCCTGTTCGTTTACCCGCCTCAGTAGTAAATACCATTCGCACCACCTAGATGCATTTTTGGCTTCCAACGTGCGTGCATCAAGATCATTCTTTCCGCGTACGTGTAGGCTGTGGAATGATCTTCCTCTTCCTTGATTTCAAGCGTCGTCATGTGTACACACACCTTCCACCTAAAGGCTGGCAACGCATCTACAACCTCCTCAGGATATAGATGTTCATCGACGAATGCTCTGATTACCATCAGGTGAACCTTCAGCTCGTTTCCCCTTTCTTGAAATAAAAAAAAATATCAAACTTAATTAAAAAACAATTAAGTTATTTAAAAAAGGTGAAGTTAGGTAAAGATTTAAACACACAGTCATGTCCTGTTGTACCTGTGTCAATACGACCATTAAACAATCAAGAAAGAATAATACTTATTTAGAAATCCTGCTACATAACAATTTTCATAAGTTTTCTATGTATATAATAAATAAACAACATTGTATTTTTTTAATATTTATAAAATTTCTGAGCTATTTTTAAAATTTCTCATAATTTATTTTAATATATAAACATATTTCTTGTATACAGACTTTTGTGTCAGTCTCGCTATCTTTAGAATCCTTCTTAAAAGGGTAGACTGACCACGTCTACCCGTGACCACGGACTATTGTAAAGTGTTCGAAACGTCGGGTTTCCAAAAATGTTTAGAACTCAATCTACACGATTAATCCATTTAAAATTCTTTCACTTAAAATGTTTAACAATCGCGAAAATCAAAGATAGTATTTTAGAATTCTTGTTTTTCACCAGAAAGCGGCGTCGGGTATTGCACAGATTGAGCACCTGAGAGTTTTTGAATTTTTAAATCGCTTTTAAACTTTACTTGAGACTAGGTGTTGTTCACATCTCACGTTTATACTTTACATTATTTATATAGTTTCTTCTATACCTAAATGTAGTATATACACTTGTGACACCAACGCGTTTTTTTTTAATAAAAGTTAAAATATTTATATTAATTTTAGCGTATATGTTTTTCTTTTCTATAAGCTACATCACTGCAAAGTTTGATCTAAAACAATCCGTTCTCACGAGCTTTCACGCACTTAATATTAATATTTTACACTAGCGACCCGCCCGCGGATTCGCGCGGTTGAATTACATAGTTTTATTTACTAATCTCAATATACTTTCTTATTCTAATAAGATTATCACTTTTAAGACAATGTCTAAACGTTAAAAACTAAAATTTCAGCTGAATTAATAAAGACTTTGTAGTAATTTGTCGACCAAAATATTTTAAATTGACTTAACTTTTTTTTATTTATAAACCAATTTAAATAAAACAAACACTAAATGTTGAAGGAAGGTTGCCAAAATATAATAGTGAAAACTGCATTTAAATTTGATTAGCCGTTTCTGAGATTAGCGCGTACAAAGGCACAAACAAACATACATACAGATGAACAGACAAAACTTTTAAAAATTGCTATTTTGCGCCGTATTAAATTAATAAACATCTCCTGTAAGAAATTTTTTATTATACCGTGTACAGAGTTCATCAGTTACAGATTTATTCTATGTATACATTAGGATATTTCCAAATCGGTGCGCAATAACATAAATCAATCAGAGCACGCCATATTTTATTCATTACATTATTTACCGTTTACCATTCATTTAATTAATCTTCCCCTTCCGGATATTCCGTCTCAAACACATTGTGAACTCAAATTATTAGCTTAACTTTAATTCGGCATCGTTGAAGGGGGTGCCTATAGTTCCCTTGAGGTGAAATCCGGTTTACGATTTATAAATGACGTTTAAAACTTCACAGTCGAATTCAAGTTTACTGCTTTTAAATTTAAATTAAATTTTACGTACTAATGTTGAAAATAGCATTTGTTATGTGTGTGGTAGGTGTTACGGATTTTATATTTGTTTTTTTTTAGTTTCACGCTGTATCATCCCGCACGAGGCAGGGTAGGCAGAGGGAACCCGGGAACCTAGTGTTAAGACACTCCGTTCCACTTTTGTTCCCCACTTTCCGCCGTATTTGAGGCATTGCGTGTTGAGTGGCGGAACACGCAGAGTGAAGAAATGAAACATTAAATACTTAAATTGAAAATATTAAATATTTCATTTCCTCGACTTGGAACCGAACCCAGAACCTGTCGGTTATAGCCACACGCCTGCGCCACTGCGCCACGACAGGCCTCAAACTGTTTCAAATTTCAAACTTTATATTTGTCATTGCTATAAAAACAGCTGAGCTCAGATTATTTATGTACACTTCCCACTTATATTTATAATGAATTAATATTTTTAAAAGTTCTCTCTTCACGTTTTCTTAGAGTACCTACCTACTAATAATTTGGCTCAGACACTTGTTCATATATAAAATGTGAATAAAAGGAACTAAATTATAAAATATAGTGTAATCTCATAGTGCTAGAGAACTAAATAAGTATATAGCTTCACGCTGTATCCCGCACATGGCTGGGTAGGCAGAGGGAACTTGGGAACCTAGTGTTAATACACTCCGTTCCACTTCCGTTCCCCACTTTCCGCCGAATTCAAGACATTGCGTGTTGAGTAGCGGAACTCAACGCCGCGCTTTGCCTTAATTGAAAATATTAAATATATCATTTCATTTCGTTATTTTAAATTCACGCACAAATAAATAAACGCTACAAGAATTCAATGGAAAGTGGGCAACGGAATTGTTTTAAGGGCAAAAGAGTGCATTAACAATAGACTCCATCTGCCACAGCTAAAAAAATACAAAAACAAATATATCTTCTTACATATTATACGCAGTAACATATATATATATATATATACATACGTATCATGTAGCTATAAAGTATATGGTAATAAAAAACAGCACCGAATTTACAAGATATAGTAACATATATACACATATATATGTACAGTGTAGATCATACATACGTGTTCCTCAGTCACCGCCAAGAGAAAACCGCTGCAGATTCTCACGCGCAAACAGCTCTTATTAAAAGCAAACAATATTACAACCCCTCGGGCGATTTACCTTTTTTTAAATATTTTCTACCGTAACAAAAGATAAACACGTTTTTTCCTTGCAAATATTGTGTGACTAGTGCTTTTGTGATAGCCAAATGGAATATTAGAGAAAAAATAGAATTATCAAAAAAGAGGAAATAGTATTATATAATTATAACACGCAATGCTTCAAATTCGATGGAAAATGAGGATAGGAGGTGGGACGGAGTGTATTGACACTAAGTTCGCAATTGCCTTCTGCCTAACCTGCTATGTGCGTTATATAGCGAGAAACTAAAAAAAATAGAATTATACATATATTAAGTTTTGGACACCGTAAAAGCAATAGGTTGTGAGTTTGATCACTACTTGGAAATTTTATAGTTAATATTTGTATCTCTTTGCTCTGGTAATATGGCGTTGAGTTCCGTTACTCAATACGCAATGTCTCGATTTCGCTGGAAAGTGGATAACGGAAGTGACTTAATGGTAACGGAGTATCTAAACAATAGATTCCTACGCACACTGTGCCACTGATGCGATGCTGAAAAAAAATTATCTAAACGTATATAGAACTTGTATAAACTAACTGTTTACTCAAGAATACCCGCGCCTCTTGGAACCGTCCAAGTTTCCAAAAGGCCCGGGTTCAAATCGCGCTGTGTTCAAACATTTTCGTTTTTTAAAATTAGTATTTTCATTTCCTAAAAGCTTCAAAGCTTTTGTTTATTATCATTGGGTTTTCATATATCATATTTATTATATATAAAATCAAAAAAGTTATCAGCAGTCAAAGTTTAATATATAAATTGACTTAGGAAAAATACACAAAGAAAATATAATTTGTATCTGGATATTTATTTATTATACCATGCATTGTGAATAATATCTATGAATAATATAGAGGTAGATGTCTGCAGCTTAATGTTTCTAATATAGGTATTATTGAAGTATAAGAGACGTAATGTATTCTAGTAGAACTGAATTAATTCTAACGAAGTCTTACAAAAGCTTTAAATTATAAGTATTTTCATTTTCAGCAAATATCAAGATATTTCATGTACATTTTAAATAAAATTTAATTAATGCTTGCTAAAAATATGAACTCAGTTTATCTTAATACTGAAGACGCTGCGCCGCTAGATTATAATTATAATTGTATGGAATAGTTACTTACCTGACTTGTTGTGGCGCAGGGGCACAATTGTGCGACTGTAAACGCAGGTTGTATGTTCGATTTGGGAATCGACTGGATTGGGATCCAGGAAATAAAATGTTTCATATTTTCATTTTCACTCTGATAATGAGGCAAAGCTGTGCTTTGAATTCTTCTACTTAACACACAATGCCTCAAATTCGGTATTAAGTGAGAAGTGGGTACGGAGAGTTATAACACTGGGCTCTCAATTTTCCTAATTGCCTACTCTACCATGTACAGGTTACAGCGTGAAACTAAAAAATAGGGAAAGTTATTTACATGTCAACGCAAAATAAAATCAAATTAAAATACACACACCAATAAATACCGCTTTCTTCTCAGAAAATTTTACTAAACCTATTTCCTTAAGCATTTTATAAAGGTAACAACCAAGAACATTGAAACACTTATTGAAATCAACGGATAGTTCCTTAAAATAAAACGTGCAGATTTCA
>DWMZ01006521.1:0-10279 GCA_018249855.1 Eueides tales michaeli | reverse complement strand
TTTATACGCTTGTTACAACTTATTTATGTTGCTAGCATCTCTGTAGGGAGATTTTTACAAATATCCGCTACCCAAAGATAATTAGAATTATCGTTTGGCAAGAGAGAATGCTGTTTATTAAATATTTCGTATAACATCGACATTTATTTATCAAGATCGGTTCAATGACTTAACAGTTACCAAGGCAACATACATACTTTACAACAACAACATAAATTCGCGCTTAAAACATAGTCGTTTTTGCTTTCGAAATATTCAGTCCCATATTTGCATTGATGATTATTTTGATTATACTGAAGTTCACCAAGAATTTTAGCAATTGTTAAAATTGAAGTAATCAAATATAATTCTTGAAGGAAAAACCACATATAAATTTTGTATCTATATTATCTAAATTAATAATAAATCTAAAATCTCATAAATACTACCGTTTTCCAATATTACTAGGTTGAACAGCTTTTAATCTGATTAGGCAGCATATTTTTTACAGATAATATAATATTATAATTAAAAATCTATATACGAGCCTGCAACTGTGTTTCTTTGGATTATAAAAACTTGGGTATTAGTAACGGTGTTCCGTTTCGGTTTCTATATATAATAATTACTTACTTAGCTTCATGCATGTACTCATTACGGGGGGTAGAAAACGGAGCGCTAAACGCTACGGTATCAGCATACCTCTTTCGCCTCCTCAACAATCATCAACCTCCTCCAGTAACGTAGATTCCGTGTTTTCGAGGGTCAACCGATATCTCCCCCTAGATATTTTCTTACCACTCACCTTTTCTTCATAAAACTTTCTAACCATTCTTTCACCACTCATTCGTTCGACGTGCCCAAACCACCTGAGCACGTTATTCTTCAGTGAGAATGATGCCACCTACCATTCTGTGTGTCTCATCATATGCAATTGGCTAAACTGACTCCGCATATCCTACGAAGAGATCGCATTTCCGCAGTATTCACCTTTCTTTCATTATATCTACTTTTGTAATAACTACGTTTCAATGCAGTGTTGGTACCAACGCTACCGTTTTACAGCGTTGGTACCAATATTGTATTATGTACAGCAAAACGTGCAGCTGTGCTGCCATTTCACCGCCTCATCAAAGCAGCTATGGCTCAACTTTAAGTATATTTCTGGCCGCACATCCATTTCATGCCTTTTTACATCCATTTCGTTTCTTCCTTCTCTACTAAACGTAAGTCCCAGATAGACCACTTCATTCACTAGTTCCAAAAATAGGGACGCTATTATATATACTAATAATAAATACAATAAAAACAAGAAACTTTAGTCAGTCTAAGTAAGTTCATACAAATCTCTAATTGCAGCCTGAGGAAGATCAAGTGAAAGAGGGAAATGAGGAAAAGGAGGAAGCTTAGGGTCCGTTTTAATTGAAGTGTGCATTTTCAAATGCTAATTAGCTACTTGATGGAAGCTACAGTATTGAAGTTTTTTTTTAAGTTTTTACTATTACTTAATGTTAATGTTATTTTCGTATTGGAATAAATATTTTTCTCTCTATTCTATAAAACACTTTTTTGTTCTGTACGATTTTTTTGACGCAGAAAATTTATATTGATTGATCGAGTGCAAGCTGGAAGAAAAGGTGATCGAGAATATCGTGTATTGTGAGGTACTCGCGTGAGGGCCTATAATATGAAAAAAATTTTTGAAAAAAAAAATGTTGTGATTCTTTATGAATTTAGATCAAGATGTAAATTGATTTTTTTTTTGCTTTTGATAAAGTTGTAGAATTAAGAAGCTGATCGTTACATTTTATTTTTTATTGATATTTTCATTGATTGATACATGTTTTTAGTTTAATTTTCGCTTGCGTGGGTGAGGGGGAGGGGGGTGTTGGCGAGCGAAGCGAGCAGGGGGCGGAGCCCCTTAGTATCTATATAAGGTACATATAGTTTTTTTAGGCCTGCTTGCCTGTTGTAAATGTGAAGATTGTGATTCCCGTTTGGGGGCATAATTTTATTACAATTATTTTTAATTACCTGCTTTGTGGCCCGGTGACATAAGTTTGATACTATAAATGTGATGGTTGTGGGGTCAACTCCCAATTGACGGCACAAAATCTTACTAATATTATAAATGCGAAAGTTTGTACGGATGTGTGTATGTTTGTTACTTTTTCACGCAAAAACTACCGAACGGATTTTCATGAAACTTTGCAGTATATAGCTTCGATATCAGAATAACATAATAATTTAAAATTTATAGGGATTTTTAACCGACATAAAAAAGGAGGTTCTTTTATGTATGTTCCCCGATTTTCAAAATTCTTTTTTTGTTCGAGAGGGTATATTTCACAATTGGTCCAATGGTAAGGAGATCAGGATCTGATGATGGAATCCTGGAGAAATTGAGGGCAACCCCTTAAATTTGAAAGACAAATGCGTTTTTTTCGTATAATAACGTAATTGGTAAATCTGTATCTGACTATCATCTCATTTTATTAACCGACTGCAAAAAAGAAGGAGGTTCTTAATACGTATGTTCCTCAGATTCCTCGAAGATGGGAACACCGATTTTAAAAACAACTTTCTTATCGTTGGAGTTACACTAAGATAATTATAGGTAGATTACTGTAGGATTATTTATCTTAAATAGTTCTAAATAAAAGTCCGCGACAGCATATATCTATCTTTTATGTGTAAGTCACTATGACCAAAATAGTGAATACGGACGAAATCGCGGGTTACAACTAGTAAATACATAATACTAAAATAATCAATTCACAGCACTTGACAAAATGTTTCGCTAAAATAATTAAAAAAATACTTTTGTACAGCATTACAAACACTCACACGCCGTCGCCATTTTGTCAGTGACAGGAGTATGAAGATAGGCGTGATTGAGTGATCGTCGGAGTTGCTATACAACAAAAATTGTGTTGATACAAATCGACAAATCGGTTTTTATTTTAGCTGTGATTTAAAATATCCTTTTCTTTACGTGTCACTTTCAAACCACCTCACCCTATAACTTTATATATTTTTATATTTAACACAAATATGTTGTCATGGAGAATTGAAGCTGTCTAATATTATTAAAGTCAAACACGCTGATACTACACCACAATAATCAAATGAACGAGGCCTGTCGTGGCACAGGAGCATAGGCGTACGACTATAAATGCCACAGATTATGAGTTCGATTTCCACTCGAAGAAATAAAATGTTTTAATTTCTTCGCTTTGGAAACAAGCAGCAAAACTCAGAGTTGAGTAACGCTAATCAACAAGCAATGCCTTAAATTCGGTTGAAAGCAACAAAAGGGAGGATGTGTCTTAATAGGATCGGAGCGTTTAACATTAGGTTCCAAGGTAGAATGATGGACTTTGATGACATGACGTGTGCGGGCATGAAGCTGATAAAAAAACAAAGATGAAGTAAAATAATATATACACGTTTTGTTAAGAATTTATTTATTTTAGCTCAAGTGTACGAATTTTTAATTATAATATGGTATCTTTTCTTTTTTCATTTAAATTTAATTGTTTCGAAGCATATCTGGTGGCTAGACTGAATTTCTCATGAAATTTCTCTGACAATGATCTGATTGTACTCTTCCTCGCAGTTACAGGTGTTAACTTCTAAAAACATATTATGTTTTTACTATTTTTAAAGTGTTATTCCACACTTAGGAAAGAAAAATACTAAATATATAATACTAACATATTATGTTGTTAAATAACACGAGTAACACAGTAGGGAATCATTACAATTACTATTCTTTATAGTTTTTTAAAAACATTTTATGCCTCTTTTGTTTTTTAATAAGCTCCGATTTTTTAAATAACGATTCTTATAAGCTTTGATTAATAAGTAAATATTCAAACCACTTCTTCAATGACATTTTATATAACTAACCTAACTTTTTTTTTTGGTGCTGCGAAATGCATTTTATGAAGACCTATGTACTGTGGGTCTCATCATAGAATCCGATACTACCCACTGAAACCCAGCGAAAACCCTCTTCACCTACACGAGATGCCGCAGGATCGCATACAACTACGACGCCCTGGCGGAAGATCCGCCAATAGCGGTCCACCGTCGCATTCAGAATGCCCTGGGGGGAAGGTGGGGACCTTGCAGGAGGGCTACCATTATCCTACAACTGCAGTAGCACCTCTAGAATAGGGGGAGTTGGAAATACGCAAAGTGCCTTCTCCTAACCTCTGGCATACGACGGCGGACTGAGTCTGCGTTAGCGCTTGACTCACGCGCCCGCTTCGCTGTATCCTGCAATGCGATGACTGATTCACCGAAGGATGTCATTGCAGACCAGTTCCTCTCACAGTCCGGCACAGCCTCTATCAATGAGAGGTCGCTACCCACTACAGCCATCAAGGCGTGGCGTTGGGGGCCAAGCGGGACACTTGACCAGAGTGTGATGCACCGAGTCCACGGAGGCATCACACTCATGACGAGTCATCCCACCGGCGACGGCTACCGACGTGCAACCTGATGCAGGTATTTGCCGAAATAACCGTGCGCCGTCAGCACCTGCACCAGCCTAAACGTTAGGAAACCAAAACTTCTTCCGACCCAATACTTCAAGTGGGGGCGGACTGCCTCCATCGTCACTAAGCCTGCCACAGCAGACCCGAGATCCGCCCTCCACTGCTGGATCAGAGCTTCGTCGGCTCTTCTCGTGATCCGCACGATATCCTTCCGCGATGGTTGCACGCCTCGCGAACGCTCGCTTACGCGAAATGCATGTACTCTGGCAAGCACTTCCGCCTGCAGTTCACATGACGCATCACTTGCCAGGAGAGCCTTAATATATTAAGGTCGCCATTGTATAATATAAACACTTTTTTCATTCGTACATTTACTTACTGGTAAAATTAATTTCTGAAAAGTTAATACTAATAAGAGTAGATATTAAATTTAATATTGTCAATTATTCTTTTAATTATTTTCATTACCTCACGCTGGTATAAGCGCGGCCTTAAGTTCCGTAACCGAACACGCAATGTCACAAAAGTTGGCGTAAAGTGTAGAACGTTATATCTAAACACTAGGTTAATAGATAGTGAGATACAGGGAAAATCTTATAGTAATTATCACCTGTGGTATTTCGGTAGATATACTAGGTTCAAAAATTAATTCTTCCTGTTTAGAGCTTTCTCCTCCTTCTTCTTTCTCTTTCTGATCCACGTTCTCTTCTTTGTTTAAATTATTCAAATCAATTATATGGGAGCTTTGACCCTCTTCCTCACTATCAGAAGATAAGCTCACCTAAACAATAACTTATTTATTAATTAATTATTATCATGTGTTTTCTTTGAAGCTCAATGTTAGGTTCCTTTACTGAACACGCAATCTCGAAGGTCAAGCAGAAAATGAGAAAGGACATGTTTTAAGGTTTAGTTCTCCTTGCCTACCATGCGTTGCCGAAAAAGCGTGAAATAGTCTATCTCTCAAATCTCTTTTTTTACGGCTTCACGTACGTATCCTCATATTTACTGTTAATGTGCTCTATTTACTGTTAATGTGCTCTATTTACTGTTAATGTGCCGCTTACATTCAAGACAATGCGTGCTAAGTTGTGGTTTTCCTAGAAAGGAAAAGTACATAAATTGTAGCCTATGTTAACCTGATGTAGAGGCTTTTTTAATATTAACTCTTATCTAAACTTATTACATTCCTTATATTAGTGACTTCACTTTGTGTCTCACAAATAGTAACGTTGCGTTTACAGTCGTGTAGAGGCCTACCCCATGCTCTCATGCCTCAAGATAGTTAAGATATAAATATGTATAATAACTAAATACCGGTATAATAGACATATGTTTAAATTTTTCCGTTTCCGGAGCACTCTCCTTTGGTATCAAAAGTGGGTCGATACAGAAACGATTATCCTCGTTTGCGTTAAAAATGAAGAAGGATTGAGCTGGTGACGGCAGGATCCGATATAAAGCATGTCCTCCAGCTATGAAAGCACAGATTAAGGCAGCCATCACCGCTATGACTGGTGCATAGCCCAGCCTTTCCACTGGTAAATTGCACTGCGATTTTCTTTCATCGAACCTGTGATCAGTAAGAGTAAATGTTAATTTTAGTGTTATGTATCACAATTCAGACAATAGCAACTAGACCTGCGGTAATTTGATATTAATTCCAGGTTGATCGATATAGGACCCCTACGTGATCTCGAGATAAATGCTCTTGAAAGTCAGACGACAGTGTGATATAGTGAAAAGAGTTCCATAATTTTTGCTTCTAAAGCTTAGAGCTCTAAAAGTTTATCTTCGCACTGAATTATCTGTTTGTACACAATATATGTCTGTCGAGTCGTTAGTGTTCACTAACGACCTGTTCGCGGTTTCACCCTTTAGACTTGGATCGTTTTATTTACTAATCTCAATTACTTTCATGTTATAATTACAATATTACTTTTAAGATGATATGTATACATTGAAAACTGAAATATCAGCTAAGTCAATAAGAATGTTGTAGCAATTTTGTTGAATTAAACATTTTAAATTGATATATTTTTTTATGTTACTTAATCGATTACAATAAAATAAACACTAAATGTTGAAAAAAAGTTGCCAAAATATAATAATGATAACTGCATTTTAATCTGGTTAGCTATTTCTAAGGTGAAGGAATACACACGCACAGAAAAAGAGATAAAAATCTTTGAAGATTTTTGCCAGACGTTTGTAAATATGATACATACCTACTTATTACATTACCAAACGTCGGCTATAAGATTTTTTTTAAAATATCTTCCATTGACAGACAATGTTCTAGAAACGTCTTGAGAATTTCGTGAAAAGTAAAATTTCTATGATAGCTTCAATGCTGGTAAAAGGAGTATAAGGAGAATCAGACAAGTATATGTATTTGGTAGTTGACAAAGCTCGGTTTGTCAAAGCTTTGGGGTGATAGTGACGGCAGTCAGAATCTCTGGAACCCTAGAAATTCATTTTAGATCCATTACTTGAATTTCTATTTATAAATTGGAGACATAAACCAGAAGCTGGTATATAGAACGAATCTTTCTTTTCGAATTGCTGTACCGCAGATCGCTACAAATTCTGAGAAAAAAGAACCTCTTGTGTACTCACAATAAGCCCATGGACATTGCTTACTCGCTACGTATACATAAATCGAATATACACCTAGTATATATACTTCTTTTCTATGGAGGATACCAAGATGGCATAACCTTTCGATAGTCGAAAGATCTTATGCATACTCTTTACCTCACGTTTCCCCAGCGGCCAGCAGAAATCTCTGATCAACTAAGGATGGGGTGGAGATGCTCAGTGCCTGACCACCACGACTTTTGTGGTTGTAAACACAGAAGCGGTTGTAGCTGTAGCTGTTGTAGCGATACCGCAGCACACCGGTAGTTGCGCTTACTAAAGCGGAAGCAAAGATGACGCTGCCAAACTGCTAGTTCGGAAGGCGACGGGGGCAACGACAAAACGCATCGTATTCAAGTATAAAATTTCTTAGCTCCAAATCCAAATTATAAGACTCCAAACCCAATAATAAGTTTGCTGTGTACTTACAATAGTTAGAGTTTTAAATGATAAAAAAAACTCGCTAATAATTATTAATATTGTATAAGTATATTCGATAAGAAAGTTAGATATAATAATAAGATAAAAACTCTTTTTTATCTTACGGACCTAGTGTCTGTAGTGTAATGTATAATATATAAAAAAAACGTAGCTAGATTTTAACCGGAGCGCCATCGACGGTTTCCAAAAGGCATAAGTTCCAATTCCGCTAAGTTCAATTATTTTAACATTTTCTAAACAATGAATATTATTTCTGTTGTATGTTTTTTTGGTTACATTAGTTTATAATTATACCAATCATCGACTCCACAATTCTTGATGCCATCACACACAACGCCTGTAGTAAAACAAAAGTGTGATTCCTCAACAGTACAAAGTGTCTCGTTCCTCCTGTCACATCCCCTCCGTGGGGCCGGTCGAGCTGACGTTACAGTTATTTGGTAGAAGTTCGCCTTAAATTATTTTTAATGTAATAATTAGTTTTTACTATTTTTAAAGTGCGTATAAAAATTATAAATGTGGATTTGCAACACCACAGCAGGATTTGAACACGCGGCTCTTGGAAACCGTCCACGTTCTTATCGAGCTATGTCGTCTTATAAGCTTGTTATAACTCGTGTTAATGTTGTTAGCATCTCTGTAGGTTTTAAAGACAGAAGAATTTTAAGTAATTTAAGTTTGTACTGAAACCGACATAGCAAATAAACATTACTGGAAATGAAGTATTCATCCAAATAGTACATTTAATTCAAAACGAAATTAGCGAAATCATCCTTTTTATAATAAAATTTCTATATTTATAATCTACTAGAACACCCGGTACCCCGGGAATCGTGGGAACCTCAGGAACAACCTTGGGAGCTTCATCACTGGGAACTTTCGGAACCACAGGGAACCTTGAAAACATGGTTTCATTGGATATCTCGCGAAAATCAGGGAACCTTGGGAACCTGGGTACCACGTGGCACCTTGGGAACCTGGGTACCACGTGGCACCTTGGGAACCCGTGAACCTAAATGTCAGACACATACTAACAGTTACTCATTGAGTGGTCACAAATAGGCAACGCATTGAGGTCAATGAGTTGTTTGCGTATATACAAACATAAGAAATATTATTATAATATAGAACAGATATTTGACGATAAACTTAAATTAAATATCACTGTAGGCTAATACTCACATTTATATCAGCATTGATACTGCTATTACTTCTGAACAAAAAACGTAATCGTTCTCGCACATAAAAAATAAAATACGGCGAATATATATCCCGATCAACTAAATCGCAAATTCGGATACATCTGTAGGGGATTGCACAATAGGTAATTTTACTCAAAATAAACATCTCCATTGGAAGTATTTTAATAAAGTCGCTAAGAGCTCGGTTTTGCAATCAATTTTTATCATTCATCATTTTTTAAGTTTGTTTGTACTTAATTTAATATACAAATAAAGGAGTATTATATTCTTTTTTTTCTTTACGCTATATCCCGCCTGCAGTAGGGAATGCTAAAGGTACCTAACATTGAGATATAGCTATATCGTTTCCAACATTCTGCCTAATTTTCAGAATATTGCGCACAAGGTGGGGAAGAGAAATTAGTGTTAAGAAACTTCGGTCCGTTCTCCACTTTCCGCGGCATTTAAGGCCGTGTTGAGTGGGGAACTCAATGCCGCGCTTAGCCTTGTCACTAAAGAGAAGATATGAATATCAGATATTTAATTTAAAAATATTTAAATATTTAATTCCCTCGAGTGGGGACAAAATCCACAACATTTCCTTGAATAGGAATTGTACCCACAACTGTCGCGTTACTCAATGTCTGACTGCGCTACATAGGCCTCAATTTTTCATTTTTTTATTTAACCCTAGAAAGGTAATCTATGTCCGCGAGACGTGTAACGAATAAATTTATGTATTTTACTTATTTATTGTTAACTAGCTGTTGCTCGCGGCTTCGCCCGCATGGAAATCAATTTATTTCATGAAAACCTTCTGAGTTTTAAATACCTTCAGCACCTAAATTCGTCTTCGCAAAGTGATGCAGACAATGGAGTTTTTTTATATTTTAGAATAAGTATATTATATATTATTGGAATGTTCCTTATTATTGCAAATATCAATATAGTATTTGGAGTATTTACTAATATGACACTCGTATATATCCATTTACTTTTTGAATGGACTTGTTTAAAATATAAATACGTACAGTCAATTCAATATATACCATAAGATTTTATTTAACTGTAAAAATGTTGTAAAAGTTTAGATTTTTTAAATAGCCTGAGATTATGAGTAACATTATTTAAAGATTTAGTTGCTGCCCACAATTATGTGAACATAAGCTTTAAAGTTATTTTATGCATAATAATTATTTAGTTCTAGAGTTACTTTAGTAAACATTTTCCAGTGTCCCGAATTTTACATACATATTTACTAGAAATATTGTACAATAATCAAAATATTTCTTTGTACGCTATGTTGCCAGTTTTTCTCTTAGGGACCAATATATACAGGCCTGAAACATTACTGACTCGTGAAACGGAAACATAAAGCTGGCCATGTGATGTCGTCTAAAGACGACCAGCGGCTTTAGGAGTTTGCCCCTGTGACTTCGAGTACGCTTAAATTGAAACGGAAAATTGTTGGGTATATATGGTATGCGTGGTAAAAACACGATTTACCCAACACCACACCCAGTGAGAATTTCC
>DWMZ01006520.1:0-10280 GCA_018249855.1 Eueides tales michaeli | reverse complement strand
AACTTCGATATATTTCTCAATAGTTTTACGTCAGGACGCCTTTGATTTGTTTTACGCAAAAATAACGTGGCAGTAAAATAGTGATCATTTGTTTATCTTAATAATGCATTAAGATTGCTTCAACGGTACGAGTATAAGAGTTTTGGCCTAATGGTTTGCTTTGAAAAATATGTAGTCGTTATTTTTGTTTTTTTTTTTCCTTTTTGTTTAAAAATATAGATCTCTTTAGCTATGCTAGTTATTTATCGGTCTGGAATTGTATCGTATCGGTTTGTAATTTGTGTTGGGTGTTGCGCTTTTATATATTTTAAGTCATTGTGGTAGAGAGAAACAGGGTCAGGTAAATTCATCACTTACAGTCCCATGTTTAAGCATGACAAAGCACGGTGTCGAATTTCGCTATTTAAAATCCAAATTCTTGTGTAAAACGGAATTCAGATCTATCTTTATAGAGTAATAAAGAAGGTCGCAGAACATAAAAAAATATTCTATTTTCTAGTAAAATATGGGCGATAAGTCGAATTTTTTTTACATAAAATACAGAAGTGAAAAAATTATGACATTATATTTCATTTTTTATAGTATTTTTATAGTTTCACGTTTTTTTTCCTGGATTTAACAGATATATAAGATAGCCAGAGAGAATCGAATTCAAGACACTGTATAGTGGCGGAGCTCAACACTGCCTTTAATATTATTTTTTTTAACGACCTGTCATTTAAGAAAACTTGTACTTTTATTTTGTCGTTATATTCCCAGGTTATAAGATCTGAAACTTGTTTGGCTATTCTGAAGATTGATGTCACCTATATTTTTAATAATAACATTTAACATTTTGTAGGTTAGTTTACTTTACACTCTACTTTGTTTTTGAATCTTTAGCGCTATATTTCAGTTGGTTGTGAAGTTATTTATGAAATCAGGATCTAAATACGTTAATAGCTTTCAAACAAGTAATTAGAGAACGTTTAGATTTTTGAACTTTGTATCACATTCGTAAAGGATTACTTTTGATTATTTAAATTTAAAAAAAACGTGAGAGCTTTCGTGGTACAGGAACACAGGCGGAAAGTCCCCCCAAGTCCCTTCTATCTACCCTGCCATGTCTTTGGTGCTGAAAAAAAGTACAAAAAAGTTAATTCTTTCGCGTTCAGCGTTATTATATATAGTATTCATCCAGCATCCTACGTGCATAGATATAATCACTCAACGTGCTTTGTGATCACAGCGAGAAAATGTGTGGAAATCGAAAACACAAACGTCGCGTTTACAGTCGGACCACGGCCACTGCACTACAACGACCAAGACTTTTAGTGCACAGCCATAATAATTATTATCCTTTACTTGTAATGTTTGCGCGGCTTATCTTAACAAGACTGCAACTATAGGGTAGATCTTCTATTTTCGATTGCTATTTCATACGCTATTTAGAAAATTTTAATATTACCTACGTGGTGAGGATTTTTTGGAATTCGGCTGACAAGAGAAGAACAGAGTGTCCTATGTTCTTTATGCCTTCTATCCTATGCGGTATAGAACGTGAACCTCAAACAATATTACAAATGTATTGTACTCTATTATAAAAAAATAATAACCCTTTTAATTCCTCTAGATCGAATCGTATTGAATGCAAGATTTATCCACGACTATCGTGCCTCTACTTTTTTTTTTTAGGCTTTATGTTGTATCCCGCACATGGCAAGGGCTTTCTCTCTGCCCTTGAAATTAGGAATAAGTGTCTTAACACTAGGTTCATAGTGTTAAGACACTTCGTTCAATTCCCTAGTTTCCACCGTTTTTGAGGCATCGTGTTTTAAGTGGCGAAATTCAACACTAGAGCGAAGAAATGAAAATATTAAATATTTCATTTAAAATAATAAATATTTCTTATCTTCGAGTGGGAATCGAAGCCACAACCTGACGTATTTACAAGTACAGAGGCGCACACGCTATATCGCTATTAGTAATGTAAACAAAATTATCTCAAATATACATCATGTAGAATCTTTAAATAAAAGTTAGTGCGCTATCAAAATATACGTAAACTTCTATGTAGTTTACGGATATACCTATCGCCTAAGAGATTTATGTACTGTGACCTAGTAACCGGCGATTTTAACTCGCCCATGAAATGTTCAACGGCTATTTACAAGTTTACCTGTTTGTTTTTCACAAATTTAGTTTATTTTTTTTGTTAGAAATATAATATGAGCGTGTACACTTGTGCTTAATGTATGTATGGTAAGTATCACGCTTCACGGTGTATCTCGCACTTGGCAGGACAGTCTGAGGGAACTTGGGAACCAAATGTTAAGAAAATTCGTTTCGTTTTCGGCGTTGCGTGTGGAGTAACGGAACTCAATGCCGCGGTTTGCCTTTTTATATGAATTGCAAAATAACAAATATATTTTTTCCTCAAGTAAAGATCGAATCTGTTGCGCTTACACGCTTGTGCTCCTGCGCCACGACAGTCCTTAAATATATGTTTGTCTGTTAATACATTTCTTGGAAACTTATAATCACATCGAGATGATCTTTTTTGATTTAGTACTTTTTGATGTAGTTTACTTGAGAAATGGTCCAAGTTCCATCAATATCAATTCAGTAGCTTTTAAAACAAAATTGTCCTTGAATTAATATGTATATTATAGGCACATACGTACGTGGCAGTTATTTGATTGATAGTACCCAGTACATATTAGGATATTCCGGTTTCCACTTTTTGTCCGAATTCCAGACATTGAATTCGGACTTGCCTGCTTGGACTGCTTGTTGATTGGCGAGACTCTCTTTACGCCTCACTTTGTATCTCTACAGCAGCAAAAGAAACTTAAATTAAACCCTGAATGAAAATCGATCTCACACAGTATACAGATAAACAATGCGCAGCTGTTCCATGATTACCTCCTGGTAAATGAATGCTTAAATTAAATTAATTTTATTGTTTTAGAAATTCTGGGGTCCCCAAATAGATCCACGACTGGCGCAGTACCTGACAAACTTCTTATTCGGCTCCGGGCAGGATAAGACGCCTGCGGTGGACTTCAATCGATTCGCTGAGTTATACGTCTTCAATGTACGAGGTAGGACCTTTTTTTTCTTTTTCTTTCAGGTTCACGTTGTATCGTGCACATGGCAGGGCAAGAAGAGAGAACTTGGCTACCTAATGTTAAGACACAATTGGCTCTTAAATCGTAAAATTGAAAAATGTTTCTATCACTACCCATTTTACTTTACTTAATTTTTACCATAAAGCAGAGTCGGCAATGAGAGCCTTGTGTTTCCGTTCACACTTACACACAATCCGTTAAATATGTTCTTATTCTTATATAAACCATCATGCCTAACATAAAGGTAAAATTAAACCAGATTTATTAATATGAAGTAACTAAAAACAGTTAATTGTTTCTCCAAAGCTTTTTTGGCGCATTGTATAGTAGAGCTTTGCACAAAGAGTACTTTAACATTTTTTTGTGGATTTCAGGTACAGTAGAAGAAAGAATGATATCTCCAAAGCTTTTTTTGGCGTATTGTATAGTAGAGCTTTGCACAAAGAGTACTTTAACATTTGTTTGTGGATTTCAGGTACAGTAGAAGAAAGAATGATGGTGACATACAATTGTCTTGGCATGGACTATAATGAGGATGTGGAACTGCCGTACCAACTTTTGAAGGAGGTGTGATAAAATTTTCTATCTTGACTATCTTATTTTGTATTTTGTTTACAATTTTTATGTTCCTCTATTGTTTTTAGAAAAGTATTTCTTCACTTTTTTTGCTTTACATTATATCCCTGATAAGATAGGGTAGGTACCGTTTGTTAATAAACTCAGTTTCTTATTTTCTGTCTAATTACCACTGCCTACTGTACTATTTTTTATATACTATATACATATATAATACAGTGTATATCGTGTTCAGAATATTGAGTTCTTCATGTCCTTTTCCTCACAGTATTGCGAAAGTATAGTGTCAACATACATAAAAATAATCAAGTCATCGTCCAGCAAGCGTGCCAGGGTGTGGATAGAGAAGGGTTTTAGAGCGAATGCCTCTCACGTCCAGGCCCTTGGGGAGGCAGTGTCGGCTAGTGTGGGGGGTGATCTGGACTCCCCACAGCATCACTGTACAGCATCACAGTTGTCAAAATGGTGAGGATCTTTTATATATTTTTTTAGAAAATGTATTTTCTTTTCTTCTTCTGTATTAAACGTGATAATATTTTTGTTACTTATTAGTATAACTTGTACTCAGCTTCACGCTGTATCCCGCACATAGGAGGACAGAGGGAACTTGGGAACCTAGTGTTAAGACACTCCGTTCCGTTCCCAACTTCTTAACTTTTTAACATTAAATAAGTAAACATATTCATGTATAATAAATAGTGTTATAGCATTATTTACGTGTGTTCCAGGCTACAATCGAACATACTTCTCAAACAAGTAGCGGAATTAGTGTATGTTAATTTATATGGTATTAACAAGAAGTCTGGGGACGAGAGCCCGACGCCTTTGCCCCCGGCCGCCCCCTCCCTGCTGCCAGGACCTGACGGTAAGAAATGATATTATATATATCGGAAACATATTTTCCGCTTGTTATATTTTCTCACGATATTGGGATTTCCTTTTTAATTATATATCGATTATTGATACATATGCTATTTTTAATTTTATTATAAAGAATGTATTATTTTAAGCGTTTTTTTAGTAAATATTTTGACTTACATCATCATTATCCAACTGTGGGAAGGCCAACGGCAGCGTAGTGCTCTGCCACTCCAGAAATGTAGAAAGGAGTGTTTTAAGTCTACCCAGTAGTCCCTGCCTACAGTACTGTATGTGCGTTATAGTTAAACTAAAAAAATCCTTAATTACAAACTTTATATAATTAAATAATTATTTCTTCCTGTGATGGAACAGAATCAGAAGCGTACGATTGGAACAGTGACTGGTTGTGAGTTTGATCCTCCCAAAAACATCATAAGGAAATCTAAATATCTTTCTTTCATCCGAGAAAATTGAAATATTTAGTTTATTTTTTGCTCTGGTAACAAGGCAAAGGGCGGCGTTGAGTTTCGCCACTCAACACACAACGCCTCAAATTCGGCGGAAAGTTGAGAACGGTATGGAGTGTTTTAATAATTTCTCAAGTTCCCTTTGCCTACCTTATCAGGTGCGGGATACAGTGGAAAGCTAAAAAAAAATGTTTAAATATTTTTTATTGTATAACTATCGCGCTCCGCCCCCTGCTCGCTTCGCTCGCCAACCCCGGGCGCCAACGCAAACGAAAATGAAACGAAAAAACATGTATCAATCAATGAAAACATCAATAAAAAATAAAATATAACGATCAGCTTCTTAATTGTACACCTTTATCAAAAGCAAAAAAAAATCAATTTACATCTTGATCCAAATTCATAAAAAATCTTAACATTTTTTTTCATATTTTTTTTCATATCATAGGCACTCAAGCGAGTGCCTCACAATACACGATATTCTCGATCACCTTTTCTTCCAGCTTGCACTCGATCAATCAATATCAATTTTCTGCGTCAACAACTGTTATACGAAAAATCGTACAGAATAAAAAAGTATTTTATAGAATAGAGAGATATGTTTTTTTATATTGTATATATTTTATTATTCAGTGGTAAAATTTTCATTCCTTCTCCTTAGGTCTAGACCCAATGCCGGACTACCCAGCATTCATCGACATGTCCCACATAGTGTGGATAAACGCGCATTTGCCACAGAAGTATCAACACAAGTGGAGATTTTTATTCTCCACTCACATTCATGGAGAATCTTTCTCGACTATGACCGGTATGATTTTTTAATTTTGAATCTATTTCTGGATGTACGTTATTTAACATCTTAATGTCATGGTCGTTAAATACAGAACCCAATTTACAATAATGTTCTATTTATTATTTTTATTAGCTTCACGCTGTAGGGTACCCAGGTCCCGCGGCAGGGTAGGCAGAGGGAACCCGGGAACCTAGTGTTAAGACACTGCGTTCCACTTCCGTTTCCCACTTTCCGCCGAATTTGAGGCATTGCGTGTTGAGTGACGGAACTCAACGCCGCGCTTTGCCTTATTACCAGAACGAAGAATTGAAACATTAAATATTTAAATTGAAAATATTAAATATTTCATTTCCTGGACTGGGGATCGAACCCAGAACCTGTCGGTTACAGTCACACGCTTGTGCCGCTGCGCCACGACAGGCCCCAATTTAATAATGCGTAACATTTATATACAATAAAATATCTATGTACGTTTATTTTAAAATTGTTGCCTTGTAATGCTTGTATGTTTGTTTGTGTCAAATCTTGCTAAATAAAATATATCATACAAAATTATTTTTTTACAGTTCGATTGAGTCTCATAATATTTTATTGGTTCTTAAAGAATCAACCCTTCAATTTCAGTTTTGTTTGTATATATATATATGTATTTCCTTTTTTCCAGTGGGGATTGAACCCAGAACCTGTCGCTTACAGTCACACCCTTGTGCCGCTGCGCCTAAAAATGACATATATGTTGAGTGAAAAAAGAGAAAGAATAATATTGTTGATATTTTATTCTTTTTCTTTCTTTACTCATCAAAATTCTCACTATCATGTACCTATATACATCGCCATATAAAAAATCACATACAAACCCATAAACTATTCCAGGTCGTATAATAGAGCAGGGGCCGTCAATAATCATAATTGAGGATTCCAGCGGCTACATATTCGGAGGCTTCGCCCCCTGCTCATGGGCCTTCGGTCCGAACTTCACGGGGACTGATGAGGCCTTTTTATTCACATGCGCACCAAAAATGAGGGTGTACCCTGCAACTAATTATAATGATCATTATCAGTATATGAATCATCATACAAAGACGCTGCCGAATGGTTTGGTGAGTTTTGGTTTTTTTTTTTATTTTCTTTTATGTTTTTTGTATGTGGTAGGGTGGTGGAAGGAATTTTTGTGTTAAAACACTCCGTTTTGAACGTATTGTGTGTTGAGTATAGGAACTGTAGACCAATTTTTTATTTTACTAGAGCAAGAAAATCCGGATGGAAATGAAATCTGTAATTGTTTTATTCGCTTGTGCATTTAACAATAGTGTCCCTGGCAAATTATTATGATGACCAACATCATTGAACTAAGATTTGGTAAATTAAGAATATCGTTGAAATAACTAATTAAATAACTACGCATTTAAAATGATTATAATAATTTCAATGATTACACAAAACAATATATCATTGCAGTGCTAAGTTGTAAATTATAATTTTCCGTAATAAATATGTCCGTCCAATAGCGTTCCGTAATTTTAGCGAGGCAAGTACCTACTATTCCAGATAAATGTGATTTATTCCGATCAGTGACGTCACAAATTAGACCACGCTTCCTTTCTATCACTACTTTTTAATTCTACGCTGTCTTGCATGAAGGTTAAGCGAAGAAGCTAGTGATAAGACACTCCTTTCCTCACAAACTGCCCAATTTTAAGATTGAGTGTTAAACGGAACTCAATACCGTGTTTGCGAGCGAAAGAGAAAAATTGAGGCCTGTCGTGGCGCAGCGGCACAAGTGTGTGACTGTAATCGATAGGTTGTGGGTTCGATCTCCTCTCGAGGAAATGAAATATTTAATATTTTCAATTTAAATATTTAATATTTCATTTCTTCACTCTGGTAATAAGGCAAAAGCGCAGCGTTGAGTTCCGCCACTCAACACGAAATGCCTCAAAGTCGGCGGAAGTGGGGAATAGAAGTGGAACGGAGTGTCTTAAAACTAGGTTGAGACACTCCGTTCCTCTGCGGGATAAAGCGTGAAGCTGAGTAGAAAGATAAAAATATATCATTACTCTAAATGGAAATAGAACGCACAACTGTCGTATACGGTCAGATGGTGTGCCTCTACGCGCATACATTCTAGAGAACGTATCGCTGTACGTTTCCAAGAGACGCGGGTTCAAATCCCGCTACGTTTAAATTTTTATACGTTTTCTGAATAAATGTTTTTCTTTCCTAAGAGTAGATTATCACTTAAATTAGTAAAAACTACAAAAATATTATCTTATTCTTATATCTTTGATTGTTAGACATTTTAAATGAAACAATTTTCACCAGATTAATCGCGTTTCTTTAAAAAATAATTTTTTGAACACTGCAGAGTTGTCCCAGGTCACGGGTAAAATTGTACGTGGTTTGCGAAAATCAAAGATATTATAATATTTTTGTTGTTTTTACTAATTTAAAAATGTTAATCTGCTCTTAGGAAAGATAAATACTTATTTAGAAAACGTATAAGAATTTAAACGTAGCGGGATTTGAACACGGGCCTCTTGGAAAAATATTTTATTCTTTCACAGCTAATGGGCGGTCAGTTCCACTTCGGTGGTATATGGGTGAACGCTGAGCCGTTCGGCGAGGGTGCCTCAGCGGAGTCCTGCAGCACGTACCGCGGGTACCGCCGCCTCAGCAAGGAGCCCGCCTTCCGTATCCGCAGCCTCGAGGTGTGGGGGGTGGGGGACAAGCCCGTGCTGGACAAGGACCTGGTGAGTTGAGGCTGAGTGCTTGTATGAATTAATACTAAGATTTTCTTAGGGGTATATAGCTTTTATTGAGGGTAAAAGCGTAGTTGGAAAGAGGAAGAAGGTAAACAAACGGTATGTTTTATAAATATTAATATTTGTCAGTGTGGATGGATAGTTTATTGATGTAATAGGGCCCAAAATAGGAAAATTTAAAATGTTTGTCTTGTTTGTGCCAAGTGCACACGTACTTACGTGGAAATCTCAGAAACGACTAACGAGATTTAAATGCAGTTTTCACTATTGTATTATAGCAACTTGCCCTTAATATTAGGCATTGTTTATTTTAAATCGGTTAATAAATAAAAAAAAAACTTATGACAATTTAAAATATTTTGTTCAACATAATGGCTAAAATTTTTTAATTATTTCATAGTGATAATGTTATTATATATATTGAAAAGTGCAATTCAAAAGTGATCATCAAATTATATATAATCTGTCTATAAACTGCCTAACTGACTAGCTTCTAATATAAAACTTATATTTGAATCTGTAGGTGTAAAGATTCGTGAAAATTGCGTTGTTTTTGCGTTAAAGTTAAACAAATATAGCTCAGTTCAACCATTTCGCCTCTCATCCCCTTTCCTCCCCCTCGCTTAGAGTCTCGACGTGTCCCAAGCCAGCAGTGTGCTAGAGACGCGTAGATCTGAACGTATGTTCCTAAAACTGGCGACGAAGCCACAAATCAATGATAATATGGCTGAAGGTCCTATGGATTTATAGGTTATAATAGAATTTGTTAGATTGTTTTGTATGTAGATATATAATTGTAGAGTATAAAAGCAGTTTCTAGTGAAGTTGCATAAGATAGAGAGTATTTAGTGTTAAATTTCTACGTATAATATTGTGTGTTGAGTGGCGGAACACAACGCCGCTTGATCTGCTAGAGAGGGGAAATGAAAGTAATCATTTTTTATAGTAGTTATTGAACTTACGAATATCGCTTAGAGTCAGACGGTATATCACTTCGCCACGACAGACGCATTTCTTTCTTTTGTAGGCAGAAAATTGTTTATATTTTGTTTTTCATGTTAGGTATTTTATCTTTTTTTTTTAATAATTTTTATTCACCATAGAAAACAAACAAATGTTTTATTGTTATACATTATATTAGTTACGATTATTATTTATCCATTTAATGTTACAGATATTTAAATTTATTTAGAATTAATTTATGAATAAAAAATATATAATAATTATTATTTTGTAAATATATAGATAAACATAGAAATTTAGTGTAATTGTGTTTTTAAATGTTATTATTATTATTTTTTTTTAAATATAATATTAACGTTTATTTCCAGGAGGAACGCGACACAAGTATCTTAGATACAAATCCGGAAGCTAAGGCTATATTAGACATGGCGGGGCGCACGAGGCACAGCGAGGGCATCAGGGAACCACCACCCTTATAATGTAAGTCATCTTATATCAGGTTCACACTATACCCCTTTTATAGCTGAGTGGGCCTAGTGTTCGGACACTACGTATTGTTTTAAGATATTTCGTGTATGGTAGCATTGAATATGACGCTTTGTTATGCGGAGGGGGAAAATGTAATATTTTATATATATATATATATATATATATATATATATATATATATATATATATATATATATATATATATATATATATATATATATATATATATATATATATATATATATATATATATATATAT
>DWMZ01006519.1:0-10280 GCA_018249855.1 Eueides tales michaeli | reverse complement strand
TCAGACTTGGAATAGGGTTACCATAAACTCAATCATAATTAATTTAATATTTTATAATATTTTTGTACTGTCGTGTAAAACATCTGATTGTAAATGCTATAGGTTATAGGTTCGATTTCAATTTGAGGGAATGTAATATTGGAATAATTCCATTTACATGTAATTAAAAGATACTTATAATTTTAAACATCGATTATATAGTAAGAGTTATCCAAGGACTTGGAAAGAGTCAAATAAGAGAAGCGCCTTGAAATGTGGTATTGCTTTCTAATTAAAAGATACTTATAATTTTAAACATCGATTATATAGTAAGAGTTATCCAAGGACTTGGAAAGAGTCAAATAAGAGAAGCGCCTTGAAATGTGGTATTGCTTTCTCGCTCACGCTTCACGGTGTATGCCGTATATAGCAATGAATCTGGAACCGGGTGTTGTGACACATCATTCCCACTAAGACACTCCGTTTCCCATTTTCCTTTAAATTTTGAAGTATCTGCATGTTGAATGGCGGAAATCAATGCCAAGCTTTGCATTATCAGTGAGATGAAAGAAAAATAACAATTGCAGTTCTTCGACTGGGGATCGAATCTAAAACTTAGGATTTTACGTCTGACGTTCCTCGCCTCAGACATGACAGGGCCTGAAACGTTGTCATTGTATTAAAAATGTTATAATAAAAATATTTTTGATTTCTTCAAATGCGATAATTATAAAATTTATTTCTTTGCTTTATCTGTGAACAATTTATAAAACAAAGTTAATTCAGCGTTATTTACTCTCGAAATAATACGCGCTCTTTTTATTATAAATAATAAGTAGATGTTTGTTTAATAAATTCATTCTAATTTCATTTGAAATGAAAAAGATAAAAAACAAATATTCAACCAAGACATAAAAGTAAGAAAAATAATTAAAAAAATGGACGTACGTAACAAAAAAAATAGTGGACAGGCATTAAGAAGTGTAAATTACAATTATTATAAATTTTAAGAAAAATGTGAGAAATTACAAATAAAACTGAAAAATATATTTGAAACCCTGGCTCTTGGATAACATGTTCAAGCGTATCCAATTAGGCTATACGTTCTTTTTTGGTCACGTCAAAACTCTTTACAGTCGTTACAAGTTTTATTGTTAGCGCCTTTGTAGAAAGAATATTACAGTTTTAGTATGTTTGGAATAGTAGAAAAAATTAAGTTGGTTTTTTTAACACCTTTGAGACAAAGATAATGTATTAATCAATCTATGAATGTTTGTTTGTTGCGCTGTAGAGACTGAACGGGTAGATGAAATTGATGAAAACTAAAAATCTCGACTCATTTTTTCTTTTATTTTTTTACACTTATTCATAATATCAAGGCACAGTTATTTTTTTTTATAAGCAAATACATATAGATATATAGATAAAAATTATTTGGAATTTAAAGTATAATTATTAAATACGCTTAAAATAAGAGGTGAGGCCGTCATGGCTCAGAGACACAAGCATGCGACTGTAAACGCGATGGTTGAATTCGATTCTCAATCGAGTGAATAAAATATATAATACTCTCGCTCTAGCATCGAGGCCAAGCGCAGTGTTGAATTCCGCCAATTAACACGAAATGCCTCCAGAGATATGCTGAAAGTAGCGAACGAAAGTGTCCTAACGGAAACAGAATATATCCGCACTAGGTTCCCAAGTTCCCCTTTCCTACCCTCCTGCGCATAACAGGATACAATATGAAACTAAAAAAACATAACAGTTACTCAAAAGTTCAAATATAACAAGTAAATCCATCCAAGTTGAAGAACAAGAGAAAGAACGGTTACAAAGTTTCGATAACGCGGAACTCAACGCCGCGCTTGGCTTTGTTACGTTTTTTATGCATATTTGGTTTGACGTATATTTGATTTTACATATGAACTGAAAGTGATAATTAATCAGTGGATCTGATCCATCATTGTAGAAAAATATTTATTTTTCTTCTATTACGCCAAATTTTTTTCTATTTTGTTTCCTAGCTTAAGGCTTTATCCCGCGCATTGGAGGATTTACAAAGGGAACCTGGGAACTAAGTGCTAAGACAAGTCCGTGTTCGCGTTCGTACTCGAACTACGAAATTACGTGTTGTATGACTGAACGGCGCGCTTGGTTTTATTACCAGTAATAATCAAAGTATTAAATTATATTCCAACTGAAGCCAGTCGTGGCGTGGTCCAGGAAATAAAATTATTCAATATTCTCATTTTCTTCATCAGGTAAAGTCGTTAAGTGCATTGTTGTTTCACCGTTTCACATGCAAATGGAGTACAAAATATGGAACCAAAGTGTTATAATGGAAACGGAGTGACTTAACACTAGGTGCCCAGGTCACTTTTGCCTACCTTGCCATGTATATAGATACTAAAAAAACAATAAGTCATGGCCACCCTACACACTTTTATGAGTTGAAAATCTCTTTAGCAACCACAGCTAATGCAACTTCAGCCTGTATTATTCCCACAAAACCAGGTCAGCTCAAAGTTGATGTTTAGAAATCTCCATTACGAAGTGTTTTATACCAACGTATCTATTTTTTTTTTGTTTTCTAAGTGAAATGATGTTAATATTTTAGCTATTGATGACTACAAACGCCACAGCTGTGGGTTACATCTCTACTCGAGCATATGAAATATTAAAAATTTTCTCCTTCTTTGGCTCTGATAGTGAAGAAAGAATGAAAAGGGCGGCGTTAAATTCCGACTGAATTCTGTGGGCATAGTCAACAGGCTATGCCAACAGAATTCAGTGGAAAGTGGGTAACGATAGTGTCTTCATGGACATGGGTTGTCGTAACACTAGGTTATCGGGTGCTACCTAGCGCCCCTCCCATCCATCACCTGGTGGATAGCTTGTAACTATGTATATGTATATGCGATTGTGGGTTTAATTTCCAATCGGTAGAATATCTTTTTTATTTTCTCGCTTTGATAACTAGACCAAACAGGGCTTTATTCTTCCATTCAAAGCATTTGGTCGATATAAATTGAACAATTTAAACAACTTTCCTTACATAACGAACATTTTAAGATAAAGAGTTAAGTGAGGGCTGTCGTCGCGCAGGAGCACATCCGTGTGACTGTAAAGTCGACAGGTTGTGGGCTCGATCCTTACTCGATGAAATGAAATATTTAATGTTTCCATATTAATTATTACATATTTTCGTTTCTTCGTTGTCAAGACGCCACACAAATTCGGCGGTAAGTGCGGAACAGGACGAAATATCTTAGCACCAAGTTCCCTCTGCCAAGTTCCCTCTGCTTACACTACTATGTAGATACAGTGTGAAGCTAAAAAATACTTAAGTAAAAGCGATAGGTTGTGGGCTCGATATTTAATAAACGCGGTGAAAGTGCCACAAATCAACCCGCAATGCTTTAAAAAAAATCATCGGAAAGAAAGGAATTGAGAATTTGAAAACAGAATTGTTTTAATGGCAGAACGTCAAAAACGTATTAAAACTTTGTTCCCAGGTTCCCTCTGATATCCTTACTATATGCGTCATATAATGTGATCCTAAATAAATATATAAGTATATTTGAAAACATCATGTTGTTTATGCCCACTTCCACGCAACCACAATATTTAATAGCGTCTAACAAAAAACTCCACTTACCGTTGATTCTTCACATAAATTTAAGGAAATTTAATTTCTACGCACTTCAGGTACTTGAACAGTGTTCTTTTACGCATGTTTTTTATACTTAGTTATTTGTAAATGAAAAAATATATTAACTTTATCAGCTCAATGCTTTTTAGTGTTATTATTTTTATATAAAAATATAAAAAGTCATTTGCAATTTAGAATTAAAAAGTTAATATTTTATAAAATAACAAGTTTGTTTCGATGGAATTCTGATTTCTCACTTCAGAAACTAAATATTCATATCATCTGCACAATGGTAACGAAACGGCGAAGCTATACATTTTTACTGATATGTAGAATTTGTGAAGTTTGGGTCAGTAGAGTTAGGCCGTGTAGATTCAGAAGCTTGGCTCTATATGAGATCTGATATCTTTTTCGCAGGCCAAACCTTATGTGGTCGTCTTGGCAATATTTTACATGAAATATTTTTGGTGGGATTTCTCCAAAATAAGATTGAAGCCACAACCAATATGTACAAGAAAATACTTTCTAATTGCGACAAAATATTCATTTTTTTAATCCACTAAACAAGTGGGACAAGGATCGTTAGTTTACAT
Source organism: Eueides tales michaeli (assembly GCA_018249855.1). Taxonomy (NCBI): domain Eukaryota; kingdom Metazoa; phylum Arthropoda; class Insecta; order Lepidoptera; family Nymphalidae; genus Eueides; species Eueides tales. Next base: position 6,056 of record DWMZ01006519.1, on the reverse strand, counting down.
TGTTGTTGACTATAGCTTCAATACAGTCACATTTCTATACAAGAAGATTATTAGATATTTCTTTCTGATAGCGTTATTGTATCGATATTAATAGAAACTTTACTTTCGAATAAAATTCTTCTATAGATATATTAGAAATTACATCACAGCGTTGAGTTCCGCCAGATTTAGCGAAATTTCTCAAAACTGCAAAATCTGTGTTCTTTATTTTATGAGCATACATTTATTGAGAGTTTTCGTACTGAATGGCTTAAACCTTAAAAATTTGGCATTTTATTCGAGAAACTTGAAGGATGTTTTAAATGTATCATATCATATCAGTTGAAAATCTCTTTAGCAACCACAGCTAATGCAACTTCAGCCTGTATTTTTCCCACAAAACCAGGTCAGCTTCATTTTGATGTTTATAAATCGCCATTACGAAGTGTTTTATAGCAATGTATATACTTTTTGTTTTCTAAGTGAAGTTATTGTTGTTTGTAAACGCCACAGCTGTGGGTTCAATTTCTACTCGAAGACATGAAATATTATATATTTTCTTTATTGGTTCCGATCCGTAAAGAATGAAAAGCGCGGCGTTGAGTTCCGCCACACAACACCCAATGCCAATTAAATTCAGTAGAAAATTGCTAACGATAGTGTCTGAAAAAAAACAGATCCAGTGTGTTTATATAATCATTTAAGGAAAAGACTTAAAGATATGAATAAAATATTTAATTTACACTGATGTTGTAGATAAGACTCCTATATAAATCAAATCTATACATTTGCGGCTTCGCTCTCTTAAACTTGTTGTTATATGCTAAAAAAGCTTTACGTAGATTATAGCTTCTGTGTAGTTTTGACGCTTAAGGTATATAACTGTAAAAGTTTAGTAGTTTTTTGTGTGAAACTGAAACAAACATCTTTTCACGCTTTTACGTTTGTGGTTAGCAGGAGCTTTTTTTATTTTTTAGAAGTGAACTTGGGGACCGAAACGGAGTGTGTTAACATTGACACTGGGTGTCGTAACACTAGGTTGGCAAGTTTTCCCTGCGTACCCCCACCACCATCACTTGATGGATGTGCGAGATACGGCGTGAAGTGATGTTAATTAGTATACACTTGCGGGTTCGATTCCCACTCGGTGGAATGTCTTTTTTTATTTTCTCGTTTTGATAACAAGATAAAACAGGCGTTGGCTCTATCGTTCACCGCGCGTCTTGAAATTTTAAAATATAAAATAAACAATATATAATATAAAATAAACAATTTAAATCACTTCCCTTACGAAACAAAAATATTAAGATAACTCACATAAGTGAGGGCTGTCACACTTTTGGTAGGTTGTGTGACTGAAAATGGGACATGTTGTGGGCTCGATGAAATGAAATATTTAATATTTCCATATTAAATATAAAATATTTTTTGATTTCTTCGTTTTGGTAACAAGACGCTACTCAATACGCATTGCCTCAAATTCGGCGGAAAGTGCGGAACGGGACGAAGTATCTGAGCACTAGTCACAATGCTTTAATAAAAATCATCAGAAAGAGGGGAACAGAATTGTTTTAATGGGGGAGCGTCAAGAACGTTTTAAAATATTGTTCCCTTACTACATGCGTCATACAATGTGATCCTAAAAATACGTAAGCATATTTGAAAACACCATGTTATTTATACCCGCTTTTACGCAACCACAATATTTAATAGCGTCTAACAAAAAACTCCACTTACCGTAGATAGCTTTCTTCACATAAATTTAAGGAAATTTAATTTTTACGCACTTTAGATACTTTAACACTGTCGTTTTACGCATTTGTTTATTTAAAAAAATGTTTGTTTTTACCTAGTTATTTGTAAATGAATAATATATTAACTTTAACAGCTTAATGCTTTTTATTGTTATTATTTTTATATATAGAAATAAAAAAGGCATTTGCAATTTAGAACTAAAAAGATAAGATTTTATAAAATAACAAGTGCTTTCTACTAAGAGTATGAAAATACAAATACGAGAAAGAGTTTTCATACAAATACGAGTAATTGCCTATAATAGATTTGATAAATAACTTAAGTTCTCGCTCGAGACCGTTCTCTTTTAATTATTATAACAGCACAATATTTATTTTTACTTAGAGACCTATTTAAGAATGTTTATTTTATGTTTTAATTAAAATCTTGTGTTTATATTTTGTGAAAGCCGTTTTGTGAAAAATGGAAATTCAACAAATCCTGACTTTTTCCGTTTAGTTCCTTACTTACTTTTATGCCAAATTTCTACATTGTATCATCCGTAGCGTATTAGAGATACTTAAAATGATTTAAAATGGTGTGTTTTACACTCTGTATCACGTCTGTTTTATTTTTAACTTTGAAAGAACTTTGCCCTACATATTTCTCCAAGACAGAATTGTACCCACAACATATGATGCGATAATGGAGCGTAGAAATATTCATTGTTTTAATCCACTTAAACAAGTGGGGCAAGGATCATTAGTTTACATTGTTGTTGACTATAGCTTCAATACAGTCACATTTCTACACAGGGAGGTTATTTGATATATATTTTAATAGTATTATTGTATAGATATCAATACAAAACTTTACTTTAGATTGAAATTACTACAATAGACAGATAAGTCATTTCATTTCGGCGTTCAGATCCACCAGATATAGTGCATAGCCTCAAAGCTGGAAAGTAGATGTTTTCTTATTTTACGATCAGTAAAACTTTTCGTAATGAATGGCTTAGACTTTAACTTCCTTTTATTCGATTAATTTGAAGGATGTGTTAAATATGTCGTGGCACATGAGTACAAGTATACGTCTGTATACGCGATAGATTGTGAGTTCGATCCCCATACGAGGATTTTCATTTCTTCCCTCTAGTAACTATGCGAATCGTTAAAATAAGAATACTAGATTCCCAAGTTCCCCTACCTACCCTGCTATGTGCGGGATGCAGCGTGATACTTAAACATGTTATAAATAAAGCATTGAAGCTATCGTATGGCAGTCGAAGTATAACTGACAGTAATTTTGGAAACACTGAGAAGAGAAATATTACGATTAGATCTTGTGGTAAGTGTAAAAAATCCGCCGCGTGGAAATTAAACCTAAAAATGTCTTGTGCTCGAATTATTTAACACTAATTTAATTTGCAAACATAATGGGGACAAGGATCGCTTACCTCTATTATGTTAAACATTACATTTCTACCTGCCTGTTAATTCTGTGACAACGTCTCTAACAATGTGAACTTGTATGTAAATGTAACCTTTTCAATGGAAGGTAGGTACTAATATACATATGAAAATATAGATACTACAGTTTGTTGGCAAAATGCGGAGTTTCACTTGTTTTCTCATGTAGTAGGGTAAACAGTGAGAACCTAATTTGATGACAAACTGTTCCCCATACTCCGTCAATTTTTCGTGAGTGAGGAAATGGGAACAATTCATCCTCCCGAGTGGGATGTGAACACATATTTGTATCGTTTACAGCATATGCTGTGTTGGTGCACCATAACGGCCACTGCTACTTTTTTGTTTATTGAAAATAAATATATTCGAGGTCAGTGATGCAGGTAAATACCATGTGACCGTTATAGCGACAGGTTGTGGGTGCGATCCCACTCGATGAAATTAAATATTTAATATTTTTATTTTCGTTTCGACGAAAAGTGGAGAGCGGAACAGAGTATCGAAACACTAGGTTCTCAATTCCCTCTGCCTACCCGGCCATGTGCGGGATGTAGCGTGAAACTAAAAAAAGTCATAATGAAGGGGAAAACATTAATATTAATTAAAATGATAATGTAAATGTGTAGCTTGTTGTCTTCTAACCAGAGCGACTAAATTAAAATGAAAATTATATTGTATGTTTATTTGTGGTGTGTGTGGCGTAGCACCTGAGTATAAGTAAAATTCATTCCCCTAAAAGAGAATCAAACCCAGGATCATCAAGTTTACAGTCAGTTGCTCCGCCACTACGCCACAATAGACACAAATATACAAATAAAACCGCTTTATTATTTGATATGTGCTTATCAATAGCCATTTAAGCTTGAGTACAGAGCTTTCAGCGTCCTCATATTCTGATTTTACATGCGGTTCTATCCATAAGGTCAAATAGAAATAAGTTCTCACGTCATTATTATTACTGTTAAAGTTTCACGCTGTATCTCGCACATGTAGAATCTTGGTAACACAGTGCAGGGCAGGGGAATCTTGGTAACATAGTGTTAAGACATTCCGTTCCTTGCCACACTTTCCAATAAATTTGAGACATTGCGTGTTGAGTGGTGAAACTCAACGCCGCACTTTGTCTTTTTACCAGAGCCAAGAAATGAAAACATTAAATATTTAATTTGAAAATATTAAATATTTCGTTTCTTAGGGTAGGGATCGAACCCACAAGCTGTTATGTTTATAGTCACACGCTTGTGCTCCTGCGCCACGACAGGCCTTGAAGTTCTCACGCTTATACAATATTTGTTACTTTGCTCTGTCCTTCGTACTGCAACGTTCTATAAATAGCCTTATAGCTTTAGCTTGTAGCCTTCCTCGATAAATAGGCTATCCAATACAAAGATATATGTTTAAATCGACCCAGTAATTCTCTATAGTACTATGTTTAACAAACCTCTTTGTAATATTGTAGTTTATTTAGAGGACCCTCGTGACTTCGCCCGTATTAACTATGTGACTATTAAACCATAGCCACTTAGATATTAATTCAAAAGCTTTGAAGGTGTTAAATCGGTTATTTTAAAACAAAAAAATATAATCGTCAATTTTTATTAATAAAAATATTTTTTTGTCCTTTCTTATATAATACGTATAAGAATAAAAAAAATGTAATAAAAATTAAGTTTTTAGCTTTATCATTTCCATAATATATTCTCGAACATTATTATCACATTTCGATACTATAGAATTATCAACAGTATTAGAAGCCAGATAGCGGTCACATTATTATACACTAGCATATATACGTGTTTTTACAGGTTAAAACAAAGACAAAAGAGAATAGAATTTTAGAGCACAAACGTGTGAATTTAAGCAGGATATGTTGTGGATTCGATCCCCACTCGAGGAAAGGAAATATTGAATATTTTCATTTCTTCGCTCTGGTAACAAAACAGCGCGAGAAATGTCGTCCAACTTATGATTAATTTTGTTAATCTTGGTTGTTTGCTTCAGGCCTTTTCCATTAAAGAAGGGTAGGTGGGGGAACCTTATGTTAAAAAAATACGTTCCTTTCTGCCAGATTTCCGATACATTTCTTATTCATTGATGCAACTTAACACTGAACTTTGCCTCGTTATTGGGGTGAGAAGATAAAAAAGGAACCCTCAGGAAGCTTATTCTTTTTTACATTTACTACGTAATATTTTAAAATGAGCAACTGTTGAGTTTCTGGCCGGCTCTTCTCAGCAGACCCGCCTTCCGAGCCGGTGGTAGCTTCCTGTAGGACTGACACTACAGACATTTACATATATTTTTACGATGGCACGCTTGTGCGCTTGCACCACGACAAGCCTTTATTAAATAACTAAATATTCTAATAACATTATAATTAGGCTACAGATGTACAATAAACGCCTAATCCTTAAAAAGTAACGTAGTGCCGTTCCTCACTCTCCGCAAAATTCTAGAAGCATTGCATATTGATTCGTGGAACTCAACGCCGCGATGTGCCTCATTACCCGAGCGATGAAATGTATATATAAAATATATCACTTACTGGAATGGAAATTGAACCCACAACGTATGTCGTTTCTTTCTTTCCTAAGCTAAATTCCATACAAAAGACACTATTATACTAACAAAATATATTAATAACCAATTTAAGCTCACTTATAAACACTAAATCGAACAAAACAAGTAAAATCACTTTATTCCCTTATTTCTAAAACACACCACACGAAACTATAAAACTAGACGCGACGTGTTATAAATAAAAGATTCCTTATATCAACTGTTAGAACGTTTACTACATACTAACTATCCTGGCTATAGTTTAATTCGATAGCGTATTTCTTTAAGGTCTAACTGATGAAACGATCGTTA
>DWMZ01006518.1:0-10281 GCA_018249855.1 Eueides tales michaeli | reverse complement strand
ATATATATATATATATATATATATATATATATATATATATATATATATATATATATATATATATATATATATATATATATATATATATATATATATATATATATATATATATATATATTTGTTTGATTACACTGGTCAACAAAACTGGCAACACACCTGTAGCTCCTTTGGTGCTACACGGGGCCGTAGGCGACGGTGATCACTTACCATCACGTGACCCACACGCTCGTTTATCGTGTTTTAAAAGAAGGGACTAAAATAACATTTCTTTTACTTAATCCCCTATAATTTTCCAATGCAATTAAAATAAAGTGAATAAACATTTAAAATAAACAACTTGCTACTATGTAACGACATACAATTTTAAATTACTTCCTGTACGGCTCAACAAAATATTAAAGTTATTGTTAGACATATTTAGAGTAACCGGAGCACGTGGAGACTACTTTCACACAATGTGTAGCCAAAATGTAAACGATGCAATAGTTAAATATTGTATACAGTGCAATAGTTAAATATTGTATACAGAACTAGGGATTTTCTTGTGGGTTTGCTCCTGCGTTTGTCAAATTTCATTGAATTAAAGGGATTCTGCCAGCTACAGGTGAAGTTAGGTTCATTACAATGATTAATTTAATTACATATAGGTCTCTTCAAAAATAAATTATATAGGAGAAAATGTTATTTAGAGTTCCCTACCTCAAAAGGACCCTTATAAAATCACTTTATTGTCCCTCAGTATGTGTATCAAAACTATTAATCTCGAAATCGAGTTGAGGCTGAAAATAATTTTAATTGCTTTTATTTCATAATTAAGTATACTGTAAGTACAGAAAAAATCAGTACTTGAAGTACGGAAAAAATCAAGCTTTGAAGCCAGTGTAATCAAAAGAAATGACCATTTACGCATCGTTTTTGCTACATTCTGTAAGAAATCCGCTTCGTAATCAGACCCTATAATGTCTTTTGAAACAAAGCGTTCAGCTTCACGCTGTATCCCGCACATGGCTGGATAGGCAGAGGGAACTTGGTAACCTAAGTAAGTGTTAAGACACTCCGTTCCGCTTCCGTTCCCCACTTTCCGCCTGATTTGAGGCATTGCGTGTGGAGCGGTGGAACTCAACGCCGCGCGTTTTGTCTTATTACCAGAGCGAAGAAATGAAACATTAAATATTTAAATTGAAAATATTAAATATTTCACATCCTTGAGTGGGGATTGAACCTACAACCTATCAGTTACAGTCACACGCCTGTGCTGCTGCGCCACGACAGGCCTCAAAACAAAGTGAAACAAAGTGAGAACTTACAATACAAATAAAGAAAAAGTGCACATTTTACTGTAAACTTATACTTGTAGACCATTTCATGCAAAATTAATACTACATTTATTAGTATACCACAAATCTAGGCTAACTTACTAACAAAACTAACAAAATAATTATTTTTTTACTATATTTAAAGTGATATTCCTTACATAGGAAAGAAAAATAGAAATTTTGAAACGCGTATTAAAATTTGAACGTAGCGGGATTTGAACCCGCACCTCTTGGGAACCAAGCGCTCTGACCAACTAAGCCATACGTTCTCACTGAGCTACGTCGAAATTCTAAAAAAGAAGAACAATCATTAAAATATAAATATAAATATTTTAATTTGAATTTAGCAATCGATTAAAATAAAATAAACATTAAATATTAATTGAAAGTTGTCAAAATATAATAGTGAAAACTGCGCTTAAATCTGGTGAGCCGTTTCTGAGATTATCGCGTACAAACGCGCAGACAAACAGATAAACAAACAGACAAAAAAAAAACAAAAATTACTGTTTTTGGCGATTGCATTAACAAAGGTCCCATATAAATATTTTTTTGCATATATTTCTTGTACAATGATCAGTTACAAATTATACTTATACTTCATACTATAATATTATAAATGTGAATGTAAGTTTGTTTATTACGCTTTCACGCCAAAACTATTATCATGAAACTTTGTACTCATATTCTTAGAAGTATTGGAAAGAACATGGAAAACTTTTTAGTGAATATTTATATAAAAAGAAACATTGGTAGACATTATTGTTTATGGAAAAATTTGAAAAGCTGGCAATTTAGCTAGCTGCCTTTAAATTAATATCTTATTGCTTCAGCTTTTTTAAATGTCGATATAAATGTTCATATACGCGGGCGAAGCCGCGAAGGTCCGCTAGTTTACTATAAGTATAGATATTGTATTAGTATAGAATTATAGAATAATTGACATTATCATAATACTTAGTTTGGTCAAGGGGTTATAATTTGACAAATACTCAGAAATCTTTTTAGTATATGTCAGGTCATTATATGTTGTTACTTTTAGTCCTTGGGGTCCAATAGCCATGTGCCAATTAGATATGAGAAGTAATAATTGTAGATAATTTCCCTTCTGGGAAAATTTTATTATGTAAAAAAGCAGTAGATAAAATATATGTATGAATTAACAATTGTACGAATATATAATATAGAGCAAAGGTCCCCAAAAGTCCCCACGGACACTCAAGAATTATTTATTTAGGTGGAAGATTAAAAATAATTTGTGGATTCCTGGACAGTGTCGGCCTGGGCGAGGCATAGTATAAGCTTTGGAATTAATTCTCAAATTTGTTACTTGAAACATAAATACGTCCATTTTGTGATCTGCTTGATTCACAAATTCTTATCACAAAGAAGATTGGCCGAAAAATAAACTAATTAAATCTCATTACGTTCACCCGAGTCATAATATCTTCTTTTAGTTTATTATTTCAAAAGGCTAATATTTTTATTTTTTTTTCTTATGCTTTAAAATAGCTTATACATAACTATTTTTTACAATAAAAATAGGTATATCGATCTAAAAGGTTGGAAACCACTGGTGTAGAGTGATGAAAAAAAAGTTATACCGTATTTCAAATTCTTGCCTAGCCTGCCATGTGCGGGATACAGCGTGAAGCTAAGTTAAGTTATAATTCTTCTATACAATATTCATAATTCTTGAAAGTTTTCTCGTATACAATGGACGCCTACAGAACTAATGACGATTTCCCGTATTTAAATTTCATCAATGTAAAATTGATGAAGAAACAACATGCATTGTGATTTTCATTACCATGCTTATGAATCGAATTTCTTAGGGGCGAGCGGAGTTGAGTTACGCCATCGCACATCATGTCTCTAATTTAATTTCTAAGTATATGGAAAATAAGAATTTTATAAAATGGCTGCTCACCAAGGTTTCTTTGCCTACACTTAAGTGACAGATTTCTTAAATTTGGACTATTTTAATATTCTCAGTTATCCATTCCTGGAACTTTTTTCTGCTGGCCACAGCCATGGTGCCACTTCTAACCGGAGTAGCCTTCCTCTGCTTACCTGAAAGCCCCAAGTTCCTCATGTCGCGCGGAAGAAATGACGAAGCTTTGGAAGTCTTTAGGAAGATTTACGCTATGAATACTGGCAAGCAGGCAGATTCATTTCCGGTAAGATTTACAATATTATACATGATATTGAAAATAAAAATTTTAAGAAAAAAATTGACACTCATTAATTTCATCGTTCAATTCGCACACCGTCTTTAAACTTAAATTAATTATATTAAATGATGGCATTATTAAGGGCTGTATATAATTTGATCCCCACAAAATGCGGCGTTAAGTACAGTCTAAGTGACTGTACTTAACGCCGCATTTTGTGGAAGCGAACACACAATGCATGCCTCAAAGTCGACGAAAAATAGCCAACAGTGTCTCAATGGGAACGGAGTGCCTTAACACTATGTTCCTAAGTTACCACTGCTTACCATAAATAAAGCATGAAGCTAAATAAATACAAATAGACACTTTAAAGAATTATTTTTTTTGTAAACTTTTTTTTAACATACCCCATTCACGATTTGAACCTGCTATCTGATCCACGTGGCTTTAACATCTTATTATAGATAAAGAAACTACAAGAGGAGAAGTCACAGCAGCGCACCAGGGGTATTGAGGCGTTGAAGGGTGGTTGTAAACAGTTTGTTCCCCTTTTCAAGGAACCTTATTTTGCGTGGCTCGTTTTATTATGTGGGGCACATTCTGGCTGTATGTTTGGGTATTTAATATTTTTTTTTATATATTCTTTTAATTATTTATGTTTTTTTCTTTTTATTGTTTCGGTGATGTGATCGAATGGTTATACTAGTGACTAGCTCGCGGCTTCGCCTGCTTGAATTTTTATTACACTATTGAATAATGTAATATTTGTTTATAAGTATTTTAAATTCTTTGCTCTGGAAACAAGGCAAAGCGACGCGTTGAGTACTGCCATTCAAAACGCAGTGCCAACCGGAACGGAATATCTCAACACTGTTTTCTCTCCGCAAATTAAATTTCAGATAAATATATAATAAAAGAAAACTGTAACAAGCTTGTCGGAATTAAATATTTAAAATTGACATAACTATTTTGTTTACTTATAGAAATAAGACAAACACTAAACGTTAATGTTGTCAAAATATAAGAGAGAAAATGAAATTTAAATTTAGTTAACCGTTTCTGAGATTACCGCGTACAAACGCACAGACAAAAAAAAATTATCCACTTACCGCTGAACTTGAGACATTGCTTGTCGAGTGGCGGAACTTAACGCCGCGCTTTTTTTTATCACCAGAACGAAATGAATTATCGTTTCCTCGAGTCGAGTGGGGATCGAACCCACGACCTGTCACGTTCTCAATCGCACGCTTGTACATCTGTACCGTATTAATAACAAAAAATATTTTTAATTTTTGACTTCTGTCATGGAGCAGCGTCACAAGCGTGTGACTGTAGACGACGGGGTGTGGGTTCGATACACACTCGAGGAAATAAAAACATTTAATATTTTTTTAAATTAAATATTGAATGTTTTCATTTCTTCGCTCTGGTGATGAGGCAAAGCGCGGCGTTGAGTTCCGCCACTCAACACACAATGCCTCAAATTCGGCGGATAGTGACTAACGGGGGTGGAACGGAGTGTCTTGACACTAGGTTCCCAAGTTCCCTCTAATCGCGTGAAGCTGAAAAAAAAGAGTATTATTATTAATTTATTAATAATATTTTTTTATATACCAGTGCCAACACAGTACGTCTATGGTACCCCCAGCTGGCCGCCATGATAGAGTCGGACGGTGCGAGCCTCTGCTCCGCCATCGCGCCGCAACTTAACGCCGAAACAAACTGTGTGCCCATTGAAACGGACATGTTGACGTACTTGCAGACCGCTGTGGTCGGTGCGGGTTCGGTGCTCACTTATAGTGTTGGTGGTGCTTTGATTAATCGGTTGGTTTGATATTTTCTTTTTTTTGTATGCTATACTCAGTTTCACGCTGTATCCCGCACATGGCAGGGGTATGCTGAGAGAAATTCCTCATTCTGACAAATATTACTATAATATAGTCGCGACTCACACGCGGCTTCGCCCGCTTTATATCTTTTTGTTTAAATGACAAGAAAAAAAAATTTTGTAAAAAATCCATGTGTTTTTCCAATGTGTAAGCTTTATATATATATTGAGGCCTGTCGTGGTGCAGAGGCAAAAAAGTGTGACTGTGAATGCGTCAAACTGTGGGTTCGAATCCCATGCGATAAAAAGAAAAAAACAAAAAAAAATATTATTGATACTAAATTTAAAAGTGAAATTGATACTAAATTTTCCTTAGTGTGGAATAACACTTTAAAAATAGTAAAAATATAGAATATTATTGATTCGCTCTTGTAATAAGACATAGGGCAGCGTTTAGTTCTGCCACTCAACACGCAATGCCTTGAATTCCGTCGAAATGTCGCCAGCTGCAGTGTCTTAATGAAAACGGAGTGTCTTAACACTGGGCTTAATTTTTTTTTTTTAATCTTCTTTTCTATATACTTCAGATGTGGCAAGAAGCTTGTAGCGGGTGTCTGCGGGGTGCTGAGCGCCGTGTTCGTTGCCGTGTTGCCGGTGGCGGGCAGCGGCGCGGCGGCGGTGGCGGCGCTCGTCGCCGCCGCGCTGGCGCTCACGGCGTTGAGCGGCGCGGCGCTGTCCAGTGTGGCGGTGGATTTGTTTCCCACTTCGCTTAGGTGATATGTTTATGTTACTTTTGTCATTTTTTTTTTCTTTTTTTAGTTTCACGCTGTTTCCCGCTGTTTCCCGCACATGGCAGGGTAGGCATCTAGTGTAAAGACATTATGATCGCTGGAATTGAGGAATTGCGTGTCGAGTGGTGCATCTCAACGCCGCACCTTGCTTTGTTACCAAAAGCGAAAAAAATTAAAATATAAAATATTTTATATGATATTAACAAATATTTGATTTGTTCAATGGAATATCGTACCGACAACCTGTCACATTTCAGTCTCACGCTTTGTGCCAATGCGCCGCGACATACCTAGGTCGTTTTCCGCCGAATTATCAAAACAGTGCTCACAGCGTACCACACACGCGGTAAAAATCATGTGACTTGACTAGTGCTCACAGTACTGACGGGTCGGAGCGTTAGCATATGGACGTTCCGCGTCAATGGCGCGCTTGCTAAATCGAACCCCACTTTCCGCCGAATTTGAGGCATTGCGTGTTGAGTGGCGTAACTCAACGCCGCGCTTTGCCTTGTTACCAGAGCGAAGACATGAAACATTAAATATTTAAATTGAAAATATTAAATATTTTATTTCCTCGACTGAGGATCGAACCCAGAACCTGTCGGTTACAGTCACACGCTTGTGTCGCTGCGCCACGACAGACCTCAAAATAATGATAATTGATTTTTTTTTATTGATATTAAGTGGTTTGAAAATGAATGAAACAAAAAGGCGTCAGAGAAAAGAGAGATATATACATTTATAAGATTTAATGTGGGAGAGAAGGAGATGGGAAGTATTAGTGTTTCTTGTGTTCGTGTATATATGTATAGGCCTGTCGTGGCGCAGCGGCACAAGCGTGTGACTGTAACCGACAGGTTGTGGGTTCGATCCTTAGTCGAGAGAGTGAAACGTTTATTATTTTCAAATAAATATTTAATGTTTTCATTTCTTCGCTGTGATAACAAGGCAAAGTGCGGCGTTAAGTCCCGCTAAGTAGGGAACATAACAGAATGCCTTAACACCCACCCCCCCTCCCCTCTCCCCCACAGTTCAAGTACTGAAAAAAAATGTTTACAACGTCTATCTGGTGACAAGGCATAACGCGGTGTTAACCTCCGTAACTTAACACGCAAAACCTGTAATGCGGTAGAAAAAAACGAATTTTGTTTAAATTTTGATATTTATTGCAGGGTAATGTCAATGGCGATTTTTTTGATGACGGGTCGAGTGGGAACCATAACTGGGACGGTCATATTCCCGGCTCTCATCCGTTTTGGGTGTTTACCGCCGTTTTTGGTCATTGGCGCCGTTTTATTGGGTAAGTGAGGGAAGTGGAGGGAACCTGACTAGGTTCCTGAAGGTTAGGGCAGTTGAAACGCTATTCAGAATGTACTGTGCAATTCTTAAGATATGATGTTTTCTTACTATAAATACAGTGAGGAAAATGATAATAACTTTTAACCTCGACTGGGTGTCGAACCCGCAACTGTTGCGTTTACAGTCACACACAGGGTCGCAGCGGCTTCAAATATTACTTTATATATTAAAAATGCAAAAATATATTAAACTACAAAAAAATTATATATATTTTGTCCACATGACAGGGTCTACAAAAGGAACTTGGGAACCTAGTGTTAAGTCCTTTTTCCCACTATCTGCCCCTTCGCCTTGCCTCGTTACCAGAGTGACGTAACGCAAAATTTACTTCAACGGAACTCGGTATCCGCAACTATTGTCGCATATACAGTCACATAAATGTTCGCCTGTGCCATGATGGACCTTGGTTTTTTTTTATCTTCACGCTGTATCCCGCACATGGCAGGGTAGACAGAGGGAACTCGGGAACCTAGTGTTGAGACGCTCCGCTCCACTTCCGTTCCCCACTTTCCGGCGAAATTGAGGCATTGCGTGTTGAGTGGTGTAACTCAACGCCGCGTTATCGTAAGAGACGGTAATAGAAAATGAAAACAACAGATGGCGCTGTGTGAAGATACGAATTTATCATTACCCACAGCGTGATTTAAACCCGCAATTCAATTCACGCTGTATCCCGCATGCAGCAGGATAGAGGTGGTACCTGGGAACCTGGTGTTAAACACGCTTTCCTATGAAGACGCTTCCGTTAATAATTTTCTGCTGTATTGGTTAGGCATTGTGTGTTGAATTGAACGGAACTGAACGCCGCGTTCATGTTATATCATTACTTTTAATATTTTATTTCAGTGTGCGGCCTGTCATGTTTCTTTCTACCCAACACAACATTGAAGAAACTCGAATAGTTTAAATAACTAGCGGCCCGCATACGGCGTCTCTTGGTCTATATATACCAGAGGTTCCCAACCTTGGTTGTTCAAGGACCACTTTAATATCATTCTTCTTAAAAGAAAATATTATGTAGATATAATTAAAATAAATTATAATAAACAGAGAGAAGCTATATTGATTTCGATATTTCAATTTGTTTTCGGGCCATGTTTTGGTTAGTGCGGCCCACTGGTTGGGAAACACTGCCTTGAAAATTGTATTAAAATATTCTACGTATTTTGATATAAATATTGTTTTTATTTTTATTGTATTTTAAGATATTATCACAGCTTCTGTATCCCGCACATGGCAGGGTAGGCAGAGGGAACTTGGGAACCTTATGTTCCGGCACTCATTTGCCGCCAATTTTAAGGTATTCCTTGTTAAGTGGCGCGACTCAACGCCGCGCTTTGCTTAGTAGAGAAAAGAAATGTAAATATGATATATTTAATTTCTTCAAAACAAAGACAAAACTTGCCTTTATAGCTGCACCCTCGTATTTTTGCGCCAAGACGGGTCTCACATATTGTAAATATATAATTCTAAATAAAAATAATGCGAAAATAATTCGAGGCCTGTCGTGGCGCAGTGGCACAAGCGTGTGGCTGTAACCGACAGGTTGTGGGTTCGATCCCCACTCGAGGAAATGAAATATTTAATATTTTCTATTTAAATATTTAACGTTTCATTTCTTCGCTCTGGTTATAAGGCAAAGCGCGGCGTTGAGTCCCGCCACCCAACACGCAATGCCTCAAATGCGGCGGAAAGTGGGCAACGAAAGTGGAACGGAGTGTCTTAACACTAGGTTCCCGGGTTCCCTCTGTCTACCCTGCCTCGTGCGGGATACAGCGTGAAGCTAAAAAATAAAAATAATACACTTTGAGAACTTGTGAAAAAGAAAATAGTTTTTTAAATAGGAGACGGTCTTTGTAGTATGTATATACGTTGTATTATAAAATATATATATATATATATATATATATATATATATATATATATATATATATATATATATATATATATATATATATTTCGTAGCTCCACACTATATCACAAGTAGCAAGAAGGTATTGCGTGTTGTGTGGCGGAACTCAACGCCGCGCTTCACCTTGTCACCAGAGCGAACACGTAAATTACCACAACCGTATTAGTAAAAAGCAATTTTTTTTTTTTGTAAATAATGCAAGGAGTGTTATTTAATTAAAAGAGAAACAATGAAAAATAAAAAATATTCTTTGTTTATTTTATAATTTATCAGTATTCCCTAATCTCATCCATCTCAGTCAGACACAACATAACCAACGTCGGCGAACGGAGTGTTGTCTATTTATTTATTATTATTTTTTTTATGCTGGCAATATATTTTTAACATTATTTTTTTTATTATGCTGGCAATATATTTTTAACATTTATTTATGGAATTATCATTTTGTTGTGGGTCTCTGTTCGTAAATTTAGCTGTGTGTGTGAATTAAAATGGTTTTTTTAACAATTTTTTCAGTGGGTGACGTCATAGAGCGTTAAAATTTGAAATGTTATATATAGTTTTTTTTGTTTGGAAATTGTCAAATTATTAATACACTTTTGATATTGCTTAGGTTTAATTTGTATGCACATGGCATTGCAGGTAGTGGTAATTTGGGAACGTAGTGTTCCCATTAAGGCGCAAAAGTACTGAAATTATATATTTTATGACGCAATTTATGGACAGCCCCATTTATATAGAACACCGCCATTTTGACAAACACAAAAATATATACAAAAGATATATTATTTAAATAGCTAATTTTGTGTGTTAAATAAAAAAAATATTAGCCACAAATAAATATTTCTTTTCATTTTGGTTTGTGACAGCGGTATTGAAATGAACAGCCTAATTTATGTGT